>CAUYQG010074772.1:0-30875 GCA_963574415.1 Tarsius wallacei | reverse complement strand
CGTTCACCTCAGCCTCCCAAGGCGCGCGATTACAGGCTGAGCCACCAAGCCCGGCTTAGTTTCTTTTTTAATGAAAATGTTCTATATACTAAAAGCCACTAAAATGGTACACTTTAAGTGAGTGAATTATATGGTATGTGAATTATATCTCAGTAAAGTTGTTAAAAAAAAAAAAGTAGGCCAGGCATAGTGGCTCACGCCTATAATCCCAGCACTTGGATTCCTAGCACTTGGGAGGCAGAGGCAAGAGGATTGCCTGAGCCCAGGGGTTCGAGACCAGCCTGGGCAACTTGGTGAGACCTTGTTTCTGTAGTAAATTTTTTTTAAAAATTAGCTGGGCATGGTGGTGCACACCTGTAGTTCCAGCTATTTGGAAGGCTGAGGCAGAAGGATCACCTGAGCCCAGCAGGTCAAGGCTGTGGTGGCCTTGAGCATGCCACTCCAGCCTGGGTGACAGAGTGTGACTCCGACTCAAAAAACAAAGAGTAACAGGCCAGACATGATGGCCCATACATGTAAACCAACACTTTAGAGTCCAAGGTGGGAGGACTGCTTGAGCCCAGGAGTTTGAGATCAGCTGCACAACATAGCAAGACTCCATCTCTACAAAAAAAGTAATAAAAAAAATAATAATGGTACATTTTACAGAAGAAAAAAAGAAGAGAGAAAAGGTATAAGGAAATATAGAGCCACTTATTTTCTTGTATAGCATAGAGGAGAACAAAAATATTGACAGAATCATACCATCCAAAGTTAACAGCAAGAAAATGAGAGTGTGGAATTGTTGGTGTTTGTTAGTTAGAAAACACCTGCAAGAATACTTATGTTGGCCGGGCTTGGTGGCTCAGCGTGTAATCCCAGCACTTTGGGAGGCTGAGTCGAGAGGACTGCCTGAGCCCACGGTTTCGAGACCCACCCGAGCAACCTGGCGAGATCTCGTCTCTATAATAAACCAAAAATTAGCCAGGCGTGGTAGTGCATGCCTGTAGTTCCAGCTTCTAGGAAGGCTGAGGCAGAAGGATCGCCGGAGCCCAGCAGGTCGAGGCTGTGGTGGCTGGCCGGGAGCATGCCACTGCCCTCCAACCTGGGTGACAGAGTGAGACTCCAACTCAAACAAAAAAAAAAAGAAAAGAATACTTATGTTACTAAACTCAATAAATCTACAAATAGGCTAGGCACAATGGCTCAAGCCTGAATCCCAGGACGTTGGGAGGCCGAAGTAAGGGGACTGCCTGAGCTCACAGGTTTGAGAACAGCTTGGGCCTCACCTCTACAATAAATAAAAAAATTAGCCAGGCATGGTAGCACACACCTGTAGTTCCAGCTACTTGGAAGGATGAGGCAGAAGGATCACCTGAGCCCAGCAGGTTGAGTCTGCATTGGCCGGGAGCATGCCACTGCCCTCCAACCTGGGTGACAGAGTGAAACTCCAACTCAAAAAAAAAAAAAAGAAATCAGTCTATCACAGGAATATAGGAAAGAACTATGGTCAGATCTTGATTTAATCCACTTTAAATTGTCCATTTCCTTGATCCTAAACTTTTGTCCTTCTTAAGTTTAAACCGTCCTTTATTCAATAGATCATGAACTAGGAAGGACGATTAGACATCAGAATTTGAGCATTTTTGTTTAGTTATAATAATTGTCAAGGATTTATTGGGAGAAAAATTTCCAAATAATAAAACTTCTTAACTATGAGAACTATATAGTGTAAGGAATAATTGACCGGGAATATTAGGCCCATACTCTAATTTTAGCTCTGGCATCTATGAGAAGTGTGACTTTTTAGCCAAGTCTGTGCCTCATTCTTTTTATCTAGAATTGAAGTTTGGATTAGATGATTTATAAATTTCTTTCCAGCTCTAAAATTATTAATTATAATTAAGTCAGGCAGTTAATTCACTTTTGTGTTCTCATAAACTGACACCCCATAATTGCCTGTATATATATACCAAAGGTAGCATCTCAGGTTATCTCATTGTAGCAATATCTATCTATGAGTCAAAACTTCAATTTTAGCATGGTCACACTGTCTTTGTATAGAAAAATTAATGGGCCGGACTCGGTGGCTCAGCCAGCACTTTGGGAGGCCAAGGCAAGTGGATTGCCTGAGCCTGCGGGTTCAAGACCAGCCCAGGCAACTTGGCAAGACCTCGTCTCTACAATAAATAAAAAATGAGCCGGGCGTGGTAGCGCACACCTGTAGTTCCAGCTGCTTGGAAGACTGAGGCTGAAGGATCACTGGAGCCCAGCAGATCGATGCTGGGGTGGCCATGAGTGTGCCACTGTACTCCAGCCTGGACGACAAAGTGAGACTCCAACTCAAAAAAAAAAGAAAAATTAATGTACTCACTGTGCATGTGGTTGTTATATTTTTGCCCTCTGTTTGTAAAAATTACTGGAAAAAGGGAAAACCTAAGTGTCCAAACATAATGGTGACTAAGGTTGGAAATCAAGAGATATGGGAAATCTGATGTTCCTCAGATTCAAGCTGTTATGTTCAGTTGTGAAAGAAAATAATAACATTGGTAAGTATTTACAAACTATTATAAAAAAGGTTTTGCTTTTTGGGTATAACTTCCCCCCATCTCCCCAGCCCCTGAAAATGTGATATGCTTCTCTGCCCATTCAACTTTAGTTTTTACACTTTTAGGAACACATGAATTTACTGTAAGGATTTACCATTAAAGTTGATTACATAATAACAAAAGAGAAAGTACTGAGACTGTCAACATTAATGTAGAATCATCTGACAAGATTAAGTTGAATAGAAGTGTATTATAGCTTTTTACACTTTTAGAAATGAAGGCCTTATAATTTTGAAAAATATCTAGTTATAGAAATTGTACCTTATTAGTTACCAGTTATACTTTTTTCCTGAGTGGGAAAAGAAGATACAACTTTCTGGTTAATTTCTTGTTTTTGTTGTTTGGTTTTCTTTTTTATTTCCCCCGTGCTTTTTCCAAAAAGGGTCTTTGTTTTTGTTTTAGTTTTAGATTCAAGGGGCACTGGTGCAGGTTTGTTACATTATGTTTATTGCATGATGATAAGGATTGGGCTTCTATTGAGCCTGTCACCCAAGTAGTGAGCATGGAATCCAATGGGTGGTTTTTCAACCCCCTACCCCTCTCCTCCCTTGGGAGTTCCCAGTGTCGTTCCCATCCTTATATCTGTGTGTATTCAGTGTTTAGCTCCCACTTACAAGTGAGAACATGCAATATTCAGTTTTCTGTTTCTGTGATAATTCACTTAGAATGATGGTATATGTGAGGGGGACCCCCGAAAACAAAATTTATTAAAAATTGTATTTATTCTTACATGTTTAAACTTCAGTCACTTTCAAAGTACTTTCCATTTGATTCAATACACCTATTGAGATGCTCTTCCCCTGCTCAAAACAATTTTTGAACTCATCAATTTTATTGCCTTTCAGTGCTTCTGCCACTTTTTGTTTGGCCTTTTCCACAGTGGCAAAACATTTCCCTTTGAGGAATTTTTTCATCCAGAGAAAAGAAAAGTCAGAGTGAGATTGGGTGAATAGAGATGGTGGGGTATGGGAGTCATGCCATTTTTAGTCAAAAACTGCTGAACACTTAGTGCAGTGAGGACAGATGCACTTGTAAATCACCCATCATGAAATGGGCAAACAAGTTGAAAGAATCTCAAAAAAAAATTCACTGAAGCTGAACACAGCCTTTCACAACAATGCTAGTTGGTACACTGATGCCAGTGGGTTCCTAGAACATGAATGTAGTGGGGAAAACCTGTATTACAAGGATCCCATTCTCTAAAAAGATAAGATGTGGGTTTTTTGTTTTTTGGGTTTTTTTGGTCCCCTCTCATATGTACCACGTTTTTTCTTTATCCAGTCCACAACTGAAGGGCACCTAGGTTGGTTCCATGTTTCTGCTATTGTGGATAATGCTACGATAAATATACGCATGCAGGTGTCTTTGGTAGAGTGATGTATGCCTCTGGGTATATACTCAGTAGTGGGGTTGCTGGGTCGAATGGTAAACCTATTTTTAGTTCTTTGAGAAATCACCAAACTATTTTCAACAGGAGCTGCTCTAGCTTGTATTCTTACCAACAGTGTATGAGCATTTCCTTTTCTCTACAACCTTGCCAACATCTGTTGTTTTTTGGTTTTTTTAATAGCCTTCGGTAATTTTTGTCTTTTTGAATGAGAAGTTAAACGTTTATTTATTACCTTTGCTTGTGTTGGGGAAGAATGCTCAGTTTTGCAGATGATCATTATCTTGCAATAAATCTAATATAATCGTTTTTGGTATTACCTAAACCAAATATTTATTGGTAGAAGCTTTCTTGCTGTTTACAGATCCAGTTTCCTACAAAGTTTAGAAAATCTCTTTATATTAAATGCTGTTGCAATAATGCTGTGATACTGCATCTTGAAGGAATGAATGACTTAAAATTTAAGGGGAGGAACCAAAGGAAAGTCGTTTCGGGGATGATTGATCCTAGTCTTTCAGTGTTGTAAGAATGATCATTTGTTCTGTACTAGTTAGTGTAGATAGACTGTGACCTCCACCACAGGAGCCAGATGGAAAGGAAGAACTTAAATGAATGAATGAGAATCTGCTGTGAAGCATATTATCTTTCCTTTTAGTTTCAAAAGCTCTGTCATAAACTCAATGGGAGTGCCAATGGCACTAGTAAGTGCTAGTGGTTACCTGCTACATACACCGGGCAGTACATGTTTTAAACGTCTTTTCTGAAACGCCAGTGTTTCAACATTGACATTGTAATAATTTGTTAAATGAAAAATCTGTATAACTAGGTGTTTATTAAAGAGACTGGAACTCCAATTACAGCTCCAGCTGCTAGCTGGCATTCAAGATGGCAGTGTCATGTCTGAATCGTGAGTATAAGTGTAGGTTAAAAAGCCAATGCTTTGCTGTTTCTGATGACTTAGTAATGGAGTTCCTGTTTTTTTTTTTAATCCAAGCTCCCTGTAGCAGCAAGAAAGGAGTTCTTGCTTTCTATCATTTTGCTGATTGCTGGGCAACTAGGGACCTTACAGGTTTGGGAGAAATACCCCCAAGACTAGGAACTTATTTTTCATTCATTAAAAATTATTAATGCTAGCCAGGCTCGGTGGCTCAGCCTGTAATCCCGCGCTTTGAGAGGCTGAGGTGAGTGGATTGCCTGAGCCTGTGGGTTCGAGACCCGCCTGGGCAACTTGGCGAGACCTCATCTTTACAATAAATCAAAAAATTAGCCGGGCGTGGTAGCGCGCACCTGTAGTTCCGGCTACTTGGAAGGCTGAGGTGGAAGGATTGCCGGAGCCCAGCAGGTCAGGGTTGCAGTGGCCCGGAGCGGCCACTGCACTCCAGTCTGGGAGACAGAGTGAGACTCCAACTCAAAAAAAAAAGTTATTAATGCTGAGAAATTATTTACTTAGAGATCTGGTTTACAGATCTAGGAGCTGTTAGTGCTACCAAAGAATTGCAAAGTTGTCCCAAAGGCAATATTAAGAAAACAGCCATGTTCAATATTTCTCTTGAAGTGGAAGATTACAATTAGGAACACTCTTTTAACCAATTTCTTCAGTTTTACTGCCCCCAAATTGTAGTAATTTGCTTATATTGTATCACATTTTAAAAATCCTTGGCCAGGTGCAATGGCTCACATCTGTAATCCCAGCACTCTAGGAAGATGAGGGAGGGGATTGCTTGAGCTCAGGAGTTCGAGACCAGCCTGGGCAACATTTTGAGACCTCATCTCTGGAAAAAAATTAAAAATAAAATCTTTTTCATATATAAGAAACATGTTATGGTGCCCATCTTAGAAAAATATCCTAAAGTCCTAACCCAGAATGCCAACTGCAAGACTTTGAATACTCATCACATTGTAATGCTTTTCACAATAAGCCAATGCTCTCAGACCTTTTGCTGGACTTTAAGTGTTTAGATTCTCTTTCTGCTTGCCATGCTCACAATTCCCAAACTTCTAAAAGTTTGAATGGATGTCAGGTATTTAAGTTTTCAATATGTGGCTATAGCCACTGATAGTTTCAACATAGCCAATCAGCAATCTTTTACAAACTTTTATAAAATTGCGGTATTTTGTGTTGTTAGTTTCATAGCAGGAATCTCAGTTTTGGCTTCTTAATATTCCATTACCAGTTTGCAGTCAGGGGATGGAACAGCTTGCACTCAGGTAAGCTTTCTGAAAGGTCTATTTCACTTTGTGAGGTCACTTATTCAGGTCTCTGGTAATGTATTATCGTGCCTCTCTTATAATGTACTTGATTTGGTCAGAAAGCTGTGGGGCGATGATTGTATGGGTGTAGAGCACAGCTGCGTTGTGCCGAACATGCAGAGACCTGACGCTGTGACTCCGGAAATCAGGTACACCACCGGTAAGACTTTGATAGCAAGTAATTTTATCTTTTGTGAATTTTTGTACTCAATTTTTTAAAAAAACAAACTTTCTTTCTGAACATAGTAACGGAAATTCTTTGGAACAAAATTTCTTATACTTAAGAGTAGCTTGGTATATGAGAGAAAGAAAACTGGGTACAAAGACCCAAGATCTATTCCTGATTTCCAACATTTATCAGTATTGTATCCTAGGACAAGAATCAATATTGTCATCTGTTAAGTAAAAAAAATTTGCTCTCTATGACAAATGAAAAGATGTACATGTGAAGAACTTTATAAATTATATTACAAAGTATTATACAAATAAGGGATTTTATTTATTTTTTTTAAGAGTATAAGAATAGATACCATCTGTGTACCTTTCTATGCAGTATATCAAGAGCTCACCTTCTGAGCCTGTGGCTTGGGGTTCAGTAACTTTTTTTTTAATTCTAAAAAATTACATCACAATTTAAATCCTCAGAATCTTCAGGTGTTTAGGAGTAGCGGTGAACTTAGAAAAAAATATTGCCTTGATCAGCGATACTTTTCCTAGGAATGTTTTGTCTTATTGCATTCTGTAGTAAAGTTTCAGATTCTACTAAGCAGAAAAAAAATGACCCACTCTGAATTCCCACTATTGTTGCTCCTCTGTTAGTTACATTTAGAATATGGACTATGCTATCTGAAGTCTTAGAAAAAAGGAAGTGAAAATCCTTTTTTGGGCCTCACACGGTGGCTCGGCCTGTAATCCCAGCACTTTAGGAGGCTGAGGCAAGAGAATTGCCTGAGCCCGCGGGTTCGAGACCAGCCTAGGCAACTTGGTGAGACCTCGTCTCTGCAATAATCACAAAAACTAGCCAGATGTGGTGGCGTGTGTCTGTAGTTCCAGGTACTTGGAAGGCTGAGGCGGAAGGATCACTTCGGTGCAGCAGGTGGAGGCTGCGGTGGCTGTGAGCATGCCACTGCATTCCAGCCTGGGTGACAAGAGTGAGACTCCAACTCAAAAAAAAAAAAAAAGAGAAGTCCTTTTTTGAACAAATAAGAAAACAAACTTGGTTAAACACCATACAGCTACATAGTAGCAGAACCGGAATCAATCACTTCACAAAAATCTGAGAAGCAACAGCTATTCAACTGTTAAATAATTTACACAGTACTCCTCCCTTCCCTAGGGTTAGTCCCCTTGGAAATAACATGTGCTCATTGTGGGAAAATGATCATTAGAAGAAAGAACTTGGTTTCTTGGCAAACTGCGTGTAACTGTCAGGCTTAGAAGAAAGCCCTGGGATTAGTCCTATAGGAATCTGGGTTGGTAGATGTCTGCTTTCTTTATCCAAAATATGATTTCCAGAAACAAGTCAAAACCCGTTATAATGAATATCAATTGAGTAAGAAACTTAGTAAAATGACTAGGCCCTTATCAATGGGCCTCATATCCAATAATGTTTGATACAGTCATGAGTTTGTCCATATATTATGGGTCTTTAGATGGCTTTGGAGGACTCTTTATCTTCTAAAGATTAAAGAAATGGCCTTAGTCTTCCTGAAACTCAGGAGCTGCGTAAGTAGTATTTGTATCAGTTAAGAAAAAGGACTTATTTTGTGCTGAAAGTCAGGGAATACAGGGTGATACAAAGGAGACTGCTCTTGGATTTCCTGCTCCTCATCTTAGAAACAAGTTGTTCTCTCTAGACCTTCATCCTCTTTGCTATAAATTGAATGTTGCGGTAATATCAGTTTACAAGAGAGTAACTAGAATAATACATCCACATAGATCAAAAGCCCTAAGATGCTACAAGTATCAAGAAGATGTGCTTTAGTTGGAATTGTATCAACTGAGAGGAAATAATTGACCCTAAATGTCAGTGTTTTGTTGGTAAACCCTTGCTAAACATGGTGTTTCTGAGATTGACATTTCTAGTTCTGAAAGCCTTGAATTTTACGTGCTGAAATTTGGGTAACCATGCCTTTGGGAAATGGCTTCACCTCTCTAAGCATATTTTCTCATCTACCACTTGTCAAGGAAGTTATGAGAATTAAACCAGGATATATGTGAAAATGCATGCTAGCCGGGCTCGGTGGCTCAGTCTGTAATCCCGCGCCTTTGGGAGGCTGAGGTGAGTGGACCGCCTGAGCCCGCGGGTTCGAGACCCGCCTGGGCAACTTGGTGAGACCTCATCTCTACAATAAACAAATAAAATCAGCCGGGCGTGGTAGCGCGCGCCTGTAATTCCGGCTACTCGGAAGGCTGAGGCGGAAGATCGGCGGAGCCCAGCAGGTCGAGGCTGCGGTGGCTGGGAGCGGCCACTGCATTCCAGTCTGGGTGACGGAGTGAAACTCCAGCTCAAAAAAAAAAAAGAAAATGCATGCTAAACCATAAGTCACCATACAAATATGAGGCATTACTATTATGGGGGGTGATGAGTAAATAATCTTCAACAAGTTAAGTAGCTGATCTTCAATAACTCCTAGACGTTAAAGGCTCTATCTCCTGGCTGTTGAGGTTAAAAAATAGGCTCTTAGATATTCAAAGATCTCTGCTGAGACAGCTGCTCTACCACACAATGCCTTCTTGACCAGTTAGGACACCCTTGTAATCTCTACCTTGGCTTTTTTTATTGTGCTTCCTCTACTGAAAAAAGGTACTAAGCCAGTAAACGTTTTAAGAAAATAAAGTTGGTGGATTGCCTGAACCCGCAGGTTCGAGATCCGCCTGGACAACTTGGTGAGACCTCATCTCTACAATAAATCAAAAAATTAGCGGGGCGTGGTAGCGCGCGCCTGTAGTTCCGGCTGCTTGGAAGGCTGAGGCGGAAGGATAGGCGGAAGGATCACCGGAGCCCAGCAGGTCGAGGCTGCAGTGGCCGATAGCGGCCACTGCACTCCAGTCTGGGTGATGGAGTAAGACTCCAACTCAAAAAATAAATAAATAAATAAAATAAAGTTGGGAATGAGAGCCTACTCAAAGATCTTGTACCAACACTTTATACTTAATGGAAATGTATGTCGCTGTTTTCAAAGTTACCATTTCCTCTCTGTTTCCAAAGTTAACAAATCCTTATAAAGAACTGGCCCGTGTACATTCTGGCCATGTGGTAGTAATAACTGCTAGCATTTATTGAGCATTTGCTAAATGATTATACGTGTATATATATTTTCATAAGTCCTAGCTCCCCCTATGATGTGAAAAATACTATGATAACTAATTTACAAAACAGGAAACAACTAATTTCCGTGAGCCTGATTTATAGCCAGTTTCCATGGTATAAATTGCAAATGTGTTGTCACTGAACATGGCATTTGGAAGATACCACATAATGGGCTTTTACTGGGCTGGTACATGCCAAGACCAGCGTATCACTGGGCCTGGGAACACTGTGTTCCCAGTCTAGGAACTAAACCCACACAGTCTTGGATTTTAGAGTTCTGTACTTAACCACTTTGCTACACTGTCTTATGATCTTAGTCAACTAACAATTTAGTTTTTTACTCAGTGAAGCTTGTATAAGACCACAGGTTTAAAAGACCATAATGCATATGAAAGAGGAACTAGATTTAGTTCCTCTTTTGCTGCTCTTTTGGTTAGCTCAAACTACTGGAAGAAACTGTTTAGATATGGGAATATGTTTCTACTGGCTGAAAAAGATGGTGGTAGCTCTAAGTGGCTTACCTTCGATTGGGCAGTACTCCTTTATGGCGTCTTTATTAGCAGGTATGCTGCCTGAACCCACTTAGGAATCACTACCTTTCTCCCTCCTAGGCCTTCCTAAAATTTGCAGGCCTTGAGGCAATAAGTCACAACATTTCAATGTTATAAAGAGACAGACAGACGCACAGTTGGGGAAATGATGGTGTGGTCTGTATTTTTTCTAAAGTGTCCTTAGTGTTTAAAGCTATATATAGGCATATTTTTGGATGACACAATGGGGTTTGTTTCAGAAACCGGATTAGCCAAGAGTTGATAATTATTGAATTTGGTCGGTGAGTAAAAGTAGTAAATATACTCGTTTACTTTGTTGGTTTGCATTTTTCCAAAAGTTAAAAGAAGTCATTACAGTATATACCTTTGTTAATAAATTTGAAACCTTGACAAAATAGGAAAAAATAAAGGGACATATAAATTAGTGAATTGATCTAAAAAGTAAAAAAACTTAAGCAGACCAGTAATTTTTTTTTAAAGTTCAAGATTATCCCTAGAAAGACATGAGTTTTAAAGGTACAATTTCTAGAGCTTTAGTAACAGCTATTCCAGAAACTAGAAAAAGATGGGAAATGTGAACACTAAAACTATACATGGACAGAACAACAAAAAGAATAACCCAATCTCAGGAATGAACAAAAATGCAAATACTGAATATTTAAAAGGACTAAGATATTACAACCAAGCAAGCTACATCTTAGGAATTTGTAAAGGTTTCAGTGTTAGAAAATGTATCAATATTGTTAATCACATTTAAAAATTAAAGAAAAAAAGCCGGGCTCGGTGGCTCAGCCTGTAATCCCGCGCCTTGGGAGGCTGAGGTGAGTGGATTGCCTGAGCCCGCGGGTTTGAGACCCGTCTGGGCAGGCGAAACCTCATCTCTACAGTAAATCAAAAAAAAAAAAAAAAAAAAATTAGCCGGGTGTGGTAGCGCGCGCCTGTAGTTCCAGCTACTCGGAAGGCTGAGGTGGAAAGATCACTGGAGCCCAGCAGGTCTAGGGTGCAGTGGCCGGAAGCGGCCACTGCACTTCAGTCTGGGCGACAGAGTGAGACGCCAACTCAAAAAAATAAAATAAAATAAATAAATAAATAAAAATTAAAGAAAAAAATCTTACAATCAATCGTCTCAGTAGAGCCAGAAAAGCATTTGATAAAGTTTAATATCTATTCCTGCTATTAAAGGAAGAAAAAAATACCCAAATAAATTAGGAGTAGTAGAAAACTCTCTTAAGTCAATGAATAAGGGTTATCAGAAACCTATAGTGAGCATTACTTACTTAAGGGCAAGATGTTAAAGTCATTCTCACTAAAGCTAGAGAAAAGCAAATGTACTTGTTTTCAAGCTCTTTCTATTAAAAATTGTTGTGGAAGTCCAAGCCTCTGCATTAAGAAAATAAAATATGTAATATTGAAAAGAAGACACAAAACTGCCTTTGCAGATGTAGTTTTTAAACAAGGACAAAAGAGTCAACTGAAACATTATTACAAGAGTTCATTAATATGACTGAGTACAAGTTCTACATACCAAAATTGACTATTACATAAATTAGTTAGGAAATATAGTAGGCAATAATTCTGTTCACAATAGGAATGAAAATATTTAAACCTAAGAATAAAACTTAAAAAAGGAATCTGCAAAACCTACTTAACACTTAGATTTAAGAGTTAAAATTTTGCTGAAGGACATTAAAAAGGTCTGAAAAATGGGCAGTCCTGAGACAGAAAGTCTCCATATTATAAAATGTCAGTATACTTTCCAAAACTAATGTGTAAATTCAATGTTTCCAATAAAAATTCTAACAGATTTTTTAACTAGAACTTTAAAAATGTTGATTGTAAAACTCAACGAAGAGAAATAATGGAAAAATAACCGAGATAATTTTGAAAATGAAGAACATTGAAAGATTTGCTCTACTAAATGCAGTTTCATATTACAGCTGGTCTTCCCTCTGTATTTTCAGGTTCTGCATGCATGGATTCAACCAACTGAATCAAAAAATATTGGGAAGAAACAATAAAAATAGCAATACAACAATAATAAAAAACCAATACAGCATAACAACTATTTACATAACGTTTACGTTATTTTAGGTATTATAAGTAATCTAGAGATGATTCAAGTACTTGGGGAGGATGTGTGTAGGTTATATGTAAATACTCCACCATTTTATATAAGGAATTTGGGCATCCTCAAATTTTGGTATCTGTGAGGGGTCCTGGAAATCAGGAGTAGGTATACTAATTTCAGAGCAATGAAAGTTATCAGGGATAAAGAAGGACATTATGGCATAATAAAAGGGCCAATACTCCAGGAAGACAGAACAATTCGTAATATGGATACTCCTAACAACAGAGCTTCAAAATACATGAAGAAAAACTCATAGTGCAAGAAGATTCTGCTATTATGGTTGAAGGCTTCACACCCCTTTATCAGAAATAGATCCAGCAGGCAGAGAATCAATCAGCAAGGACATAGTTGAACTCAACAACATCATCAATCATATAATGTGGTAGATATTTGTAGACTACTTCATCAAACAACAGTAGAATACACGTTATTCTCAAGCTCACCTGCAACATCACAAAGACCAAATTCTGGGCTATAAAACACACTTCAACAAATTTAAAAGAATGAAAAAACACCATGTCTGCTCTAAGGCCACAATAGAATTAAACTAAAAATAACAGAGAGCTGGAAACCTCAAAATACTTGCAGATTGAACAACACACTTCTAAATAACATGGGTTAAAGAAATTTCAAGAGAATTTTACAAATATTTTGAACTAAGTAAAAATACAATATTTGTGGGATTCAGTGGAAGTCGTTTACAGGGAAATGTATTACGCTAAGTGCATATTTTAGAAAAGAAGAGAAATCCAAAATCACTATTCTAAGCTTCCACCTTATGAATAAATCCAAAGTAAACAGAAGAAAATAAATAATAAAAGAGGAGAAATCATGAAATTGAAAACAGGAAATCAATAGAGAAAACCAACAAAACCAAAAGCTAGTTCTCTGAAAATAGCAATAAAATTGATGCGCCTCTAGCAAAAAGCTAAGAAAAAAAGAAGACAAATTACTAATAGCAAAAATGAAAAAGAACCATCACTATAGATCTCAGGGATGTTAAAGTAACAATAAAGGAATATTATTAACAATTCTATGCCCACAAAATGTAAAACTATAACACTCCTAGGTGATAAAGGAGAAAACCTTTGGTAAGCAGGTAACCTGGAGTGTGGTGATGATTTTTAGATACAACACTAAAGGTATGATTCATGCAAGAAATAACTGATAACCCAACTTCATTAAAAACTTCTGCCTCTGTAAAAGACAATGTCGAGCTGAGCTCGGTGCCTCAGCCTGTAATCCCAGCGCTTTGGGAGGCTGAGGTGAGTGGATTGCCTGAGCCTGTGGGTTCGGGACCCACCTGGGCAGCTTGGCGAGACCTCATCTCTACAATGAAATAAAAAATTAGCCGGGTGTGGTAGCGTGCACCTGTAGTTCCAGCTACTTGGAAGGCTGAGGCGGAAGGATCGCCAGAGTCCAGCAGGTCAAGGCTGCAGTGGCCGGGAGTGTGCCACTGCACTCCAGTCTGGGTGACAGAGTGAGACTCCAACGAAAAAAAAAGACAATGTCAAGAGAATGAGAAGATAAAACACGGACTGGGAGAAAATATTTGCGAAAGACATATCTGAAAAAGGGCTGTTATGCAAAATATACAAGGAACTTTTAAAAACTCAACCATAAGAAAACAGACAACCCAATTTAAAAAATGGGTGAAAGATCTAAACAGGCACTTCACCAAAGAAGATACACAGATGGCAAGTAAGCATATGAAAAGATACTCAACATCATATGTCAATAGGGAATTGCAAATTAAAACAACAGTGAGGTGCTACTAACCACCTATTGGGATGGCCAAAATCCAAAACAATGACTTGCCAAATGCTAAACAAGGATATGGAGGAACAGGAACTCTAATTCATTTCTGGTGGGAATGCAGAGTGGTAAAGTCACTTTGAAAGATAGTTTGGCTGTTTCTTACAAAAAGAAATCTACTCTAACCATACAATCCAGCAATTGCACTTCTTGGTATTTACCCAAGGAAGTTGAAAACATGCCCACACAAAAGCCTGCACACAGATATTTATAATAGCTTTGTTTATAATTGCTTAATCTTGGGAACAACCAAGATGGTCCTTTGGTAGGTGAGTGTATAAATAAACTGTGGAACATCCAGACATTGGAGTATTATTCTGCACAATTGAAAAAAAAAAAGCTATGAAGCCATAAAAACGCACATAAGACACTTAAATGGATATTACTAAGTGAAAGAAGCCAATCTGAAAAGGGTACATACTGTACAATTCAAATTCTGTGACATTCTGGAAAAGGCAAAACTATGGGAACAGTAAAGATTTAGTGGTTGTCAGGATTGGGGGGGAAAGGATGAACAGGCAAAACATAGTATTTTTTTTAGGGCAGTAAAATTATTCTTTACAATGGTAGTTGCATGCCTTTTTTTTTTTTTAAGTCAGAATCTCACTCTTGTCATCCAGACTTGAGTGCAGTGGCACACTCATGGCCACCGCAGCCTCGACCTGCTGAGCTCAGGTGATCCTTCTGCCTTAGCCTTCCAAGTAGCTGGAACTACAGGTGCATGCCACCACACCTGGCTAATTTTTTAAATTTATTGTAGAGACTATCTATGGAGCCAAGAGAATTTCAAAAGAATTATAATCATAGATAGCATGTTCTCTGACCACAATACAATTATATTAGAAACTAATAATAAACTAATAAATCCTCCCAAATTTGTAACTTAAAAACATCTTCTAAGCCGGGCTCGGTGGCTCAGCCTGTAATCCTGCGCCTTTGGGAGGCTGAGGTGAGTGGATTGCCTGAGTCCGCGGGTTCGAGACCTGCCTGGGCAAGCGAGACCTCATCTCTACAATAAATCAAAAAAATTAGCCGGGTGTGGTAGCGCGCGCCTGTAATTCCAGCTACTTGGAAGGCTGAGGTGGAAGGATCGCCGGAGCCCAGCAGGTCGAGGCTGCGGTGGCCGGGAGCGGCCGCTGCACTCCAGTCTGGGCGACAGAGTGGGACTCCAACTCAAAAAACAAAAACAAAAACAAAAAAATAATAATAATAATAACCATTTATGGGAGCAGACCATGATAAACACGTCCTTATATCTAGATTCACTCTCTGTATCTTTAACAGCTGAGAAAAAAAGTTTGCTCTTAGCTCTGAATAACTTACCTCAATTTAAATAGACTAGCAAAAGCAATGAACTAGGTAAGTTCACAGTGAAAAATTTCTGATACAGCTTCATATACCTGATCAGATATTATAAATAATAATTAGTGTGCTTTGTAATACTTTCTTCAGTAGAAGTTGGAAAGACATTTATAGTTTTTTTATGTCAACGTGGCAGAAAGGTTTTTTTTTTAATTATTTTTTTTTAAATGTCTCTGCTTTGAAGTTTAATAAATAGTGCTAACTTAAAGGTATGATGAAAATCATAAGAAGATACTGATACCACTAGGTACTCAATACTCAAACACATGAACATGAGACTTTTTATATATTGGCTCTAAACAAGCATGTAATATCAGAATAATGTACACAATTAAGAAAACATCTTTCCCTCAATGCAAATAAAATATACAAAAACATGCCATTTTTGTCCATTTTAAATTAGTGAATTAGAGAATAAATGTCTACTGGTATGCTTTGGCTAAGCAGAAAGTTTTTGAACACACACTTTAAGAAATAATTGTAAGAGTTGTTTATAAAACATTACACTATCTTTTGATTTTGAAAAGAAAGTTAAAATAGTCTCTTGAATTCATTTAAATTCAGCCATGTATTTCAGTAACTGTGCTACACCATAACCTAGTGCAATAAAATAAAAGCATGTAAACTCAGGGTTTTGACAGAATACAAGTCCGAACTGTGAAGTTCTGACATATATTTTGGGTTTTTTTGTTTGTTTGTTTTTGAGTCAGGGTCTCACTCTGTTGCCAGGCTGGAGTGCAGTGGCACGGTCACGGCTCACTGTAGCATCGACCTCCTGGGCTCAGACGATCTGTTCACCTTAGCCCCCCCAGTAGCTGGGACTACAGGCCCACACCACTATGTTTGGCTAATTTTTTTATTTTTTTTATAGAGATGATATCTTGCTATGTTGCTCAGGCTGGTCTTGAATTCCTGGCCTCAAGCAGTCCTTCCACCTTGGCTTCCCAAAGTGCTGGGATTACAGGCATGAGCCACAGCGCCCAACCTGACATGTATTTATAGCGGTCGTCTGAGTCACCTATAATGACAGTGGATACATACAAAATGTCACCATGCCCTCCCAAAAGGAGGGGACAAATGTTGGTTGTTTATGGTCTCCTTTTGCAGGTTTAATCAAGAACCATCAAGTCTCTTATGTGATTTTTCTGATAAAATATTGACTTTCCTCAAAATAACTACTTCCAATTTACAAAACCCATGGTAGCCAATCCAATGTTCTACTCTCCTCAAAGATCACAGGCCAGGCCAGGCATGGTGGCTCAAGCCTGTAATCCTAGCACTTTGGGAGGCCAAGGTGAGGGGACTGCCAGAGCCCACGGGTTTGAGACCAGCCTGGGCAACATGGTGAGACCTCGTCGCTACAATAAATCAAAAATTAGCCAGGCGTGGTAGTGCACGCCTGTAGTTCCAGCTACTTGGAAGGTTGAAGTGGAAGGATGGCCGGAGCCTAGCAGGTTGACACTGGGGTGGCCATGAGTACACCACTGCACTCCAGTCTGGGCGATGGAGTGAAACTCCAACTCAAAAAAAAAAAAAAAAGATCACACGCAAACTGCAAACTGCATAACTGCTCAATCTCACATTTGGTTATCATTAGTTCATCTGGTATCCTGCAGGTTTTATCAACAATAGAGAAACACCATATTTCAATAGTTAGTGTGTTGATCCCAGGGACTTAGTGTATCAGCTTTCAAAATTACTCTCTTTGTAAAATTTCATCTCTTAAATGGAACTGTCAGAGCAAATAAGGATGGACCCTTCCATCAAAAGACAGTCAATGACATCTTCTCACTTTCATAAGGGCACAAGGTGAAGAGGTCAAACTGGGGCTCCTTGTCATGACCTCCAAGACACTCCAGGTCTGACTTTCCAGCTACTGCAGCCCATGAAATGGACATTCGCCTTCTTCCAAAAGACCACAGATATTTATGTTCTTTTAGCCCCCAAAATCTAAACAAGGAGTTCTGGAGAGCTATTCATTTCTCAAAGCCAAAGGAAAAGGATGACAATAACAGCAGAGAGTGAGCTTCCCGGAAGTGACGCCAGCAGGAGAGTGGCCTTGGCTAGCAAAAGAATAAAATAAACGGGGAGACACAGGGCTGTGGCAGACGGTCATCTGAGGCCCAACACCGCACCAGTCTAGGCTGTGCCCTTGGGAATGTACCAAGATCCCCTTCCAGCTCCTGTACCTGAGCAGAAGGGAGCTGTGGCAGTGAGTGAGCACTCTCAGATTCCAGTAGGCAGAAGAGTTGCCCATGTAACGTCAAACCCCAAAAGTCAAGGGCAGAGGAACAATCAGATTTCCTGGAGGTTGCCTTTGATCCAGCGCCAGAGGCAGCTTAAAAAGACTCTGTGCTCAGGTGCCCACTTGGCTTCAGCATAGAGCCCTGCTTTTTCCTGAAGACTCAGGATGAACTATATGCTTTTGGTAGGTCTGTAATTAACCAGGGTTTGGAAAGGATGCAGGTGGGAGACTGGAGCTTGGTGATAGACTAATAGCAGAGTTCAATGTCATGGGTAATGCATTATCTATTAAAAGTGTTGAGCACAACTAACTTCTTTGTGTCAACTAATTGATCTTAAATAACACCCAGTGTCCATAAAGAAAAAAGAAAAAAATATATATTTTAAAAAAATATATATATATATATTTTTTTAGTTGGAGTCTCACTCTGTCGCCCAGGCTGGGGTGCAGTGGCATACTCACAGTCATCCCAGAGTTGACCCGCTGGGTTTGGGCGATCCTTCCTCCTCAGCCTTCCAAGTGGCTGGAACTATAGGCATGTGCTATCATGTCCGGCTAAAGGGAATATATATTTCCCAAATGGAGGGGGACAGGGAAGCAATCTATGCAGGCTTGCTTTCTATCCACTCTGAAACCTACCTGATTGATGCTTGGGCGTCCCTGCTTCTTTTTGGAGGTAGTATCCAGACCCCACAGAGAAGAAAACCTGCTCCTTCTCTTGCTTGCAGATCTGGACATGGCCTGAGTACGTCTTCTCACTCCAGTTTCACCGGTACGTGCTGCCACCTGAGGATGGCAAGGACAGGCAGCAACAAGAGAGGTGTGTCAGGACCACCAACCTGTGCCTCAAGGTTCCTACTAAGACCCACGCTTCAGAAAATCCTCCCCGATCAAAACATTTAATCCATGACTCAGACATATTAGGACCTGGAGAGCCCTTTGTGGATTCAGAACGGAAACGAAATGTTGGCAAAGTCACTCCTTGTTGAAATCATCAGTAAAAATACATAATATAGGAATAAAATATATATACAGAGTGTGCCTAAACAATGCACCCACATTATAAGAAAGGAAAAAACTGTATTAAAATTTTAATACTCAATATATGCCGATAACAAAGATGAATACAAGTCACATTTCGCTTCTGCAACTGTAAGAGGTCCTCAAAGTGGTTATCATCAGCGTCCAGACACTTCTGATTATGGCGAACTACTGCAGGACTTATTGCTGTGTGAGGCCTCCCAGATCTTCCCTGTGCACATCTCACACAGTACCATGCGTCTCAAACTTACCACAAATGCATGCAATTGTAGGCATGTTGGAGGTTCTGTCGCAGACTCACGCCTCCATGGTCGTTGTACTTCTACAATATTTTCAAATTTTCTAATACCATTTCAAAATGGTTTTGCACTCCTCAAATGACAACCAGGCTTCCGCCATTTTCTCTTATATCCTGCCTGTCCCACAGTGATGCTAGCATTCATTTGATTAACGCCATCTTTTGAGGGAATGTCATACTACATATTGCTACCGTAAGTCAATTCAACTTCGAAAAGAAATACATAGATAACATCGCCTAAAACGTGTATACATTCTTTCTGGCACCCCTGGTATATATGTACATCATGTTTCCAAAATTTAGATGTCCTTCAGGTCACAGGCTTGAGCTACAGCATCAAGTAGAATGGGCCATGCTTTCCTGAGATCCTCCCCAAATGCCACAGAGCTGTTTCTGCACTCTAATGAAAAAATGTTCCTAAGTGTCAGCAAAAATAATGGTTTCTGGGATTCCATATTAAATATAAAATTACCAATCTCTTCCATTTAGTTCTCTCTCTTCTACTTAGCTCCCTGAAGATGGTGAAACCACCTTACCAGACGTTAACTCACATATCCCATGTTTAGGTGAATGAGAAATAAAACTTTGTAAAACTTGATAATTTTTTTTTTTTGGTCTGTAAAACTAAACTCTGTTGAGACATTTGTAATGTGCCAGCAACCCAGGGAAACATTTCAGAAGGGAACAAACACCCCATTTTTAAATCTGCCACTGTGATCATTGTTCAAGTCGAATTTCTGCGAGACTCCATGAAGTCCTCTCAGGCAAAACATTCAGGGTTGAACTTTATCCTACAGGTTGCAAGCAAAGTCCCAGGAACATAAGACAACTTCTGCCAGAAGGTCTCAATAGGCCACCCACGGGCTCGCCTTACAAAAAAAAAGGGAGTGGCAGGAGGTATAGCGAGTCAGACTAGAAATGAAACTTCCCCACCCACTCTTGATTGCTGGAGGTGAATGTCTTAGAACCTCCTTGTCGTAGATTCCCACTCAGGCAACTCCCCAAGTGACAGATGCCAACTGGCAACAGCCTCGGGGAGGAAGCGCTGTAGGTAACGCAAGGGCCTCCCCAGCAGTCAGCCTGACTGCCCCAGAAGATATGCCTCTGTGGGGTTTCAGTATTGAACGTGTAAACACCATGGAAGCCCAGTGAGTAGCTTGGCCAGGACCTCCACATACATTAAAAACAGAAATCTAAACATCTTCTCTGCAAGGGTATTAGAGGGAAGGTTTCTGAACCCAAACAAAAATAGGAAGACGAGGGAGCTGAGAGGTCTTGCATTTTCTCAGCTTAGCGTATTAAAAACCTGCACCAGGGAAATGAAAACTGTAGTATCCAAGACACTGGTGGGAATTTTTATGAGGAAGATCTTAATCTACAATTACACCTGAGGTATTATGGGGAACTAAATCACACAACAAAAGGCATCATGAACTACATAAAAATGTACTTCTCTGTTTTCATCACTTTCTAAATAAAAGGTAAACAAAGGTTGAAAAGGAATATATTACAACACGCTGACACGTGCTCATGTGACTAGGTCAACACTGAATAAAAGGTGTTAAAATGTAAAATACTCGGAGAAAAATATGCTTATATATCTGTTTGTAAATAAATAAATCTAGTCATAAATAGAGACATATACACATACATAGAGGTAGGCATATACAAGGGGTGCCAAAAAATGTTCATACACTTTAAGGTAAAAGATGGCGTTAATCAAATGAATGGTAACATCACTACCATATACTTGTTGATAGAATGAATAAATAAACACCAGAAAGCAAAAGCAGGGATCTGACATAATGTGATGACAACAATTAAAAGGTAACTCTTTCCTTTACAAATTTAGGAAAAAATATAAATAAGGAAAGCATATGAGAGAAACTCATAGGCAGGTTCTGTAATTGTTCCTCTCGTCTGCTTCTCTGCAAAATAATAAAAAATAAAAAAATAAAATAAGAGAAACTCATATCACCATAAATATTCTCAGTTGCCAGCTGGCCAGTTAGTTTAGCCTGTTTAACAAACACTTTATTTAAGATTCTTGTAAGAATTACTCTGAACTGTTTGGAGCCTTGTAAACTGCAAAAGTAACCACTACCCCCCACGACAGTCATAACTCAAAATGAGCAAAGGGGTTTAGAAAAGAAGGCTGGCAGAAGAACTACTGGACAAGAGCTCAAGAGTTTCTCAATGATCTTTGCCCAGACAATGACTCCCTTTGTGGCCCAAACCTGATTACTCTATCATTCTGCTCATCTGTGCAAACAAGAACAATGATAACCTTCTTTCAAAGAGTACAGCCGGGACCCTTCAGTTAATTACTGCAAATCACTCAGCATTATGGGAAACTCTCTAGTGAATGGTATTTCAATTGTAACTCCAATCTCCTCCCCAGCCCTGTTACCCTCACACCTCCTCCCCCACTTAAAAGGAGAAAAAAAAAAAATATCTGGGCAAAGGCTAAATTGAAGAATGTTTCAACCCCAAGGGGGGAAAAAATCTCTGGGGTTAAATGACAAGAGGAGGGGGGGAAATGTGTCGAATAAATCAGACTGTAAAATTCCCTGCCCAGGATCCTTCACAGCAGTCAGCACAGCAAATAGAACTGATACCCAACAGGCTCACCTGACTTGTTCTGTCTGAAATGAAACCCCTCACAGAAAAGAGAAGTTTGCAGGAACACTTAAAAAACTCAGACTTGGCCGGGCATGGTGGCTCACGCCGGTAATCCCAGCACTTTGGGAGACTGAGGCAGGAGGATCACTTGAGCCCAGGAGTTCGAGACCAGGCTGGGTAACAACAGTGAGTCCTCATCTCTACAAAAAAAAGTTTAAAAAATATTTTGTAAAAAAAGAAAAAACCTCAGACTTCCATCGCTGATACAACAAGAAAAAGAACAAAGGAATAGAGTTGAACATATGGACTTAAATATTCTTCTTTAAAATCACTGACCAAAACCCTAAAAGAGTTACTAACTCTCCCACCTCCATCTTTGCCTGGCCAAATTTTAATAGCCTGCCCACCAAAGGAAAAGTACACACAAATCATAGATATTGAGATGGAGAAAATTAGAAGGTCTGAGGATAAATTACGGAACTGCAAAACAGTAACCTTCTCAGGGAGGTTAGATTCAATGGCTTTGAAGAAAATAATGAAAGCATGCAAGCTTTAGGTAAGAACCAAAAATATTTTCTCCAAAATGTAGCAAGCCACAGTGAAAGTAATAAGTCATTTAGATAGTCAAGATCTAATATTATTACAGATGGTGCCTCTCTGACATCATGAGCTCCCTTAATAAAACTGTTCCCTCAGTATATGACATTCTGACAAGGAGGTAAATAAGAATTTCCATCCAAGTTCTGGAAACTGGATTAAGATGGCCAATGTGAGGCCGCTAGAGTATGTTTCTCCTACAGGGTAAACATAGTTTTTCTGTTTGTTTTTTGAAGAATAGACAAACAGATTTAGCTAAGTTAAAAAACTGGTGTCCAGGTCTCAAAGAAACAGACCTACAGTTACAAACTGGAAATTGTGTATAGTTGATTCAACACAGCACTTTGTCCCACCGCGTCTAAAAAAACAGGACTTAATAGCTATATGGAGAGGTGGTAGCCAGGGAGACCAAGAGCTGAGCTGTAATTAGCAGAACAAATCAGGATGCCAGTTTTAATAACTCCAGAAATTGGTTTAAGTCTTCTTTAAAAATGTAAATCTACCCTAATTATCTGAATGATGATGCTAATCTATTTATAAAAAATACAAACGCCTCTGACTGAATTACAGCTCTGAATTCAATTGAAGGGTACAGCTGACAGGGCAAGACAAGAACAGCACAGCTAAGGTTTTCCAAAGCAGTTTCTGGAACCTGAGACTTAACATTTAATTCCTTAGCAAATGTGCTAAGGTGCAGTACATTTTCAGTGGGTGTCGACTTGGATAGGCTAAAACCATGTTACTCGCATAGCAATTTTTGAGAAGAAAGGGAGCCAAAAGTACACAAAGCTGTTCGCAATTTAGCAAGTACATGAAATTACAGATTATAAACACACAACACAACGACGCAATCTGTCACTCTGGAGGTCAGTCGGAAATTCCCTTCCTCAAGTATTGCATATGTTCAGTTGGTGAGAACCACAAAAGTTCTTTACCTTCCTCTAATACATCAGGTATTCATGGTCATCAAAACAATGACAAAAATAAAGTGAGAGGCACAACTCCAAAGAGATCTGTGTCCAATATACGGTGCATGTGCGTGAGTGATTGAGAGAGAGAGAGAACGAATGAGTGCACTTGTGTATTCAAGAGAGCACTCTACTTGCCATTTCTAAACGGTTAATATAAAAAATAAGGGCAACCCCTTTAGGTCCCCTCTCACTGTGGGAGCTTTTCTGTCCTCTCAATAAATCCTGCTTTCTCAAAAAAAAAAAAAAAAAAAATAGGTGTTTGGGTTTCAACCATGGCACTGCCTAAAGATGACAAAAGCTATCAACAAACACTACACGAGAACAACTCAGAAGATAGCACCTTTCACAATTTCTTTGCACAACAGCTTAGGCCCCTTCAAGAGAGGCTTCAGTAATACATTTCAACACAGGTTCTAATGAAAATTCGCATCCGCTGCCAAGGGAGAACATGTCAGAAATCCACACACAGCAGTATACTAGAAAAACACTGTCAAGTCCTGCTCGGGATTAAGCATCAAGATTAATATTTTTCAAAAATTTATCAGCTTCTACTCACCAGGGCATGAAAAGATGATACGGAGAAGATTCCAAGGCGGCCCATGGCCACTTTCGTGGGTCGGCTTGCAAAAGCAAGCAGCCTTTTGGGATTGGGCAGCTCCCCGCCCTGAAGGCTAGCTAAGTAACAGCGGAATCGAAAGAGGTCCATCTGGAACTGTTCGAGATTTTGTTCCCAAACAAATATCTATGGTGATTAAAAAAAAAAAGTGAGAAAAGGTGAGAAAAAGGGAAAGCAAATGTTAACAACTTGATCCTGTACACATCTTATAAATCACTATGTGGTAAAGGTATCAGTTATCATCCTATGAGCAAACAGGGACCTTAAGGTTCTTAGGACATAGGTTTCTTCTGCAAAGGTCTGTAATCACACCTTCAGCGTAATAAACAGAAAGTATATTGTTAATTGCTCTGTTCTCTCCTCTCATAGATTTTGTGTTGGGGCATTATAGGTCTATCACTCTGAGGTCTGGGCCACAAACTCAAGACAGAAGAGATAAAAATGTAGCGACTTCTGGACCCGTGGCTCACACCTGTGATCTCAGCACTCTGGGGTCAAGGCAGGAGGAATGCCTGAGCCCAGGAATTTCTGCCCGCTTAGGCAACATAGCAAGACCTAGTCTCTACAAAAAAAAAAAAAAATCAAAAAATTAGCCAGGAGTGACGGTATGTACCTGCACTCTCAGCTACTCAGGAGGCTGAGGGATAAGGATCACCTGAACCCAGGAGGTCAAGGCTGAGGAGCGCTGTGATCACGCCACTATACTCCAGCCTGGACAGCAGAGTGTGAGGCCAACTCCAAAAAAAAAGTAGACTTCCAGAACCAGAGAACTATATGATTTCCCAAGAGATGATTTTTCATACAAAGAAATATGAAGTGAATTAAAGGGGCAGAGACAAATGGACCAAGAACTTTGGAAGAGGTGGGCGGCCCAGCACACAGGGTGGGCAGCGGGACATGAGATGGTAGAGGTCTAGACTCCGGGATACAGAGTTCCAGCTGTTGTGTATCTCGGAGACATTCCTGCATTTTTCAAAATGGCAAAATACTGCCTACTGCCCAAGGCTGATGTGATGTTTAACTGAGATAATGCGGCAATCAGCACCAGGTCTGGCACAGAGTGAAGGCTCAGTGATATTGATAAGAATGTGGATAACGATGAAGAGCAGACAGCTCTCTTTTTACTTCAATTTAAAATACAGGGCTAGGCACAGTAACTCACACCTGTAAGTTCAGTACTTTGGGAAGCAGAGGCAAGAGGACTGCCGGAGCCCAGGGGTTCAAGACCAGCCTGGGCAACTTGGTGAAACCTCGTATCTACAGTACATCAAAAACAATTAGCTGGGCGTTGTGGCACATGCCTGTGGTTCCAGCTACTTGGAAAGTTGAGGTGGAAGGATCACCTGAGCCCAGCAGGTCAAGACTGCGGTGGCCATCGGGTGAGCCACTGCACTCCAGCCTGGGTGACAGAGGGAGACTCTGACTCAAAAATAAATAAATAAATAAATAGTGCATACATGCAACAGAATACTATTCAGTCAAAAACCAGGAATGGGCCAAGTTTGGTGGCTCAGCCTGTAACCCCAGCACTTTGGGAGGCTGGGCCAGTGGATTGCCTGAGACAGTCGGTTCGAGACCAGCCCCGGCAACTTGGCAAGACCTTGTCTCTACAATAAATTAAAAAGTAGCCGGGCGTGGAAGGCGCACCTGTAGTTCTGGCTACTTGGAAGGCTGAGGTGGAAGGATCGCCAGAGCCCAGCAGATCGATGCTGGGGTGGCCGTGAGCATGTGTGCCACTGCACTCCAGCCTGGGCAACAGAATGAGACTCCAATTCAAAAAAAAACACAACAAAACAAAAACAAAAACAAATACAAAAAAAACCAGGAATGAAGTACTGACGTAAGCTGCCGTATAGGTCAACCTCTAAAACATGATGTTCCGTGAAAAAAGTTAGACACAAGAGGTCACAGACTGTGCAATTCCATTCATATGAGACCACTAAATTCCAAAGGATACAGTGTGGGCAGGGGGGATGGGAATTACTGTTTAATGGATACAACGTTTCCTTTTGGGGGTGGATGAAAACGTTTCAGAACTAGAGGTGGTGGTTGTAAAACAGTGCAAATGAATTAAGTGCCAATGAACTGTTCACTTTAAAAGGGTTAATTAATTGTATGTTATGGCGAGACCTCGTTTCTACAATAAATCAAAAGTTAGCCGGGCGTGGTAGCACATGCCTGTAGTTCCAGCTACTCGGAAGGCTGAGGCGGAAGGATCGCCGGAGCCCAGCAGGTCGAGGCTGCGGTGGCCGGGAGCTGACACTGCACTCCAGTCTGGGCAAGAGTGAGACTCCAACTCAAAAAATATATATATAGTACCAGGTAACATAGGAAAAGAACAGAAGAAGAGGCTGAGTGCAGTGGCTCCCGTCTGCAATCCCAGCACTCTGGGAAGCTGAGGCAGGAGGACTGCTGGAGCTTACGGGTTCAAGACCAGCCTAGGCAACATAGCAAGACCTTGTCGCTACAAAAAATTTAAAGATTAGCCATATGTGGTGGCACACACCTGTTGTCCTAGCTACTCAGGAGGCTGAGGCAGAAGGATCACCTAAGCCTAGGAGGTTGAGGTCAGTGGGAGAAGCCTCAGTGAGCTGTGATTATACTACTGAACTCCAACCTGGGTGACAGAGAGAGACCTCAACTCAAAAAAATAAAATAAATAAAGGGAGAGAAACGTGGAAGACCACAGGCTGGTTCATGTCATTGATTGTTTAATGATTTAAATATCACTTAGTCACATAATTTTTCCTAAGCATTAGGGCAAAGTTTCAACGCATTATCAAGTTGCTATTGCTGACTTTAAAACAGCTCAATTGCAGGCAAAAATGTCCTCTGCTCATTTCACTAAATCTTTTCTCTTTAGCATGAAATATACTTATGCTCATACAAAGTAATTATAGATGCATTTTTTTAAAAACTGTACTTCACCTTTTCCCGATTTAGAATTCTAAATTTATTGAGGTGTCAGAAATGAATCCCCACCACAGCCGAGCTCCAAGTCAATCTGACAACTTAGGGAGTGAAATCGCAGACTTCTAATTACACAGATCCCTGAGAACAGCCCACCATTGGTGGGTCCCGGAAGGCTCCTCTACTGGGTTTCTGCCTTTCATTTAATGTAATAGTGTTCCCTTTAGCTCATAACAATCAATCGTGAACAAAGATGGAAGAAACTGCCAGTCAAAATAAAGAATTTAGCAGCCTGGATGACAGGCAGTCGAGCAGATAACCAATGATGTTTCATGAATACAAGGCAGTCAAAAAAAAAAAAAGAAACTTTTAAAAGACAAATGATTTTGTCTGGGTCTAAACACAGAAGAACGATTACCTGATCTAATATAGTTTTCTTCTTCTTGGAGTCGGTGACTGAAGACAGCTGCATCTCGCCCATTTTCTTCATTTTCTCATCCATGTCGATCTTCTGTTCCAGTTTTTTGATTTCTGACTTCAGGAGTCGGAGCGTGTCTTCCTTGTGGTGGTGTCTTGCGACAGCAGCTGCACAGGCAGAGTGGATGGCGGTGATCCAGTTTTCAAGCTCTGTCTGGCTGGTGGTCTGTACCGGGGAGAAGGAGCAAGAAGAAAGAGCCACCTCTTAGGAAGTTAACAGAAATGAACCATGTGCACTTCCAGAGAAGCAATGCCTGGGAGTCAAGGTGACAGGTCTAGACACCCACGCATAAGGCTAACTTGACCTCCTCTTCCAGGAAATTGATGACAAAAAGTCTCAGGTCAGACCCTGCTCTCTCCCACCCCTCAAGGGCTGTACTAAATAAAGCCTCCATGTCTGCTCACCCACTGTACTCACTGAAATCACCTGAGTATGTGATACTCCTACGTGAACAGATTGGTTTCTGGTCAAGAGCGTTGCTGTGGGCTAGGTGCGATGGCTCACATCTGTAATCTCAGCACTTTGGGAGGCCAAGGCAAGAGGACTGCCTGAGCCCAAGAGTTTGAGACCAGCCTGGGCAACATACCAAGACCTCATCTCTATTACCAAAAATAAAACAAGACAAAACAAAACCCCATATTTAAAAATTGTTTTTAAAAAGAAGGGTTGCTGTGAAGTAAGTGTCAGTTTCCAGAGAGGACTGATCAGTTACAAGGCATGAGTGGGGCCGAGGGACATTACTGATCAAGGAAGCCACACCAGCCCAGCCCACAGTGAACTTCTGCAACTCAACCTATCCCAGAGTTAAGCAGCAATGACAAAACTAGGGTTAGGGAAGTGGTTCAAGCCAGAAGAAATATTCTCTTAGGAGACCCCATGGGAGCAACCAAGAATTGCAGCCACCCAGCAACGCTCCATGCGCTGAGAGTGTTCTGTTTGAGAAGGACATTCTCAAATGTTGGGTGACACCCACCAGTGAGCAGGTGACCTCAAAGTGGGACTAGTGGAACTCAAGGGTGTCCTGAAAGACAAACATCCAAATAGTTTTGGAGAGACAGCTCATGTGTAATAACTTGCTATTAAGAATTCTTTAGGAATTCAATCAATGAGTTTTTATAAGTAAGGAGGTACTGGACGTTTCTGGGTATTCCATTAAGCCCAGAGAAGTTTAAAAAATGCTCAGAAGTTAGTCCCAGCTAATGAAACAGTCTAACCAATTGCTATAATACTAAAGTAGCTACTAACATCATTTTTTATGCATAAAAACAATGATTTTTTTCCCTTTGATGTATCTTCTCAGTTTTCTAACTCTTATGAGCGATGGCTTATAAACAAAATTATATTAATAGAACCCAGCCAGCACATTTCTCTATGCTAGCTGGCAGTAGAAATTTATGTCAAGGGACTACTGTATCTATTATTTCTGAATCTCATCGGCTTTGTATTTCACTAAAGAAATGACATCAAATACTCCAGCTACTTGGAAGGCTGAGGTGGAAGGATCGCCAGAGCCCAGCAGGTCAAGGCTGCGGTGGCCGGGAGCAGCCACTGCACTCCAGTCTGGGCGACAGAGTGAGACTCCAACTAAAAAAACAAAAACAAAAACAAAAACGGTGTCTGTCAACAAAGCTACCTCACACTGGGCAAACCTAAATGATCCAGCAGTTGTTATGTTGATTAAAAAAAAACTGTTGTCTGTGGATAAAGATTTCGATAAGCTAGACATTCTCATACAGAAACAGCAGAAGGTCAGGCTTGGTGGCTTCATGCCTGTAATCCCAGCACTTTGGGAGGTCAAGGCGGAAGATTGCTTGAGCCCAGGAGTTCAAGGGCAGCCTAGGCAACATAGAGATCTCGTCTCTACAAAAAAAAAATTAAAAATTAGAGCCGCGCTCAGTGGCTCAGCCTGTAATCCCATGTCTTGGGAGGCTGAGGTGAGTGGATTACCTGAGCCCGCGGGTTCGAGACCCGCCTGGGCAACTTGGCGAGACCTCATCTCTACAATAAATCAAAAAATTAGCCGGGTGTGGTAGTGCGCGCCTGTAGTTCCAGCTACTTGGAAGGCTGAGGTGGAAGGATCGCCGGAGCCCAGCAGGTCGAGGCTGCAGTGACTAGGAGCAGCCACTGCACTCCAGTCTGGGCGACTGAGACTCCAACTCAAAAAGAAATCAAATGCCATTTTATTCAAGGAGGATGTATTTTCAGTCTGTGTGCTTGAGAGATTATAAATTCTCAGCACTTTTTACATTTCTCGAAAACAAGAACTCTTTGGTTTTTGTTTTGTTTTGTTTTAAGTTGGAGTCTCACTCTGTCACCCAGGCTGGAGTGCAGTGGTACGCCTACAGCCACCACAGCCTCGACCTGCTGGGCTCAGGTAATCCTTCCCCCTCAGCCTTCCAAGTAACTGGAACTACAGGCACACACGCCACACCTGGCAAATTTTTTGGTTTATTATAGAGAATAGGTCTCGCCAGGTTGCCCAAGCTGGTTTCAAACCCCTGGGCTCAGGCAATCCTCTCGCTTCCACCTTCCAAAGTGTGAGCTACTATGCCTGGCTTTTTTTTTTTTTTCATCATTGAGTGATTCTGTGTATCTTCTTTTGAATCTCAGGGTTTTGGAGTGGCAGCAAAGTCTACACAAGACTGCAGGAAAGTGGACCCCATGGCAATTGTGGTATTTCATCAAGCAGACATTGGGGAATATGTGCGACATGAAGAGACACTGACTTAAAACGAAGTCATTGCAAGGACTCAGGTTGTGTGGAAGGGCTGAACTTTGTTTCCTTTGTGCAGAACCATCATGTTGAGTTTTGTCAACACTGTGACCTCTTCAGCAGCTTCTTTAGTTTTATAGTCACTCTGTCACTGACATATGCAGACTGGATTCATACACAGAAATGGCTCAGAAATGGGGTTTCAGATCTTTATTGATGTGTATTTAGAATACATTGTTTCATATTTGAATCAGAGGGCTTCTTATTCTGAGTAGCAGGTTGTAAATCGTTGGAACTAAGGACAAGAACAGTTTATTGTTATCTGTGATAACACTTTGTTTTCCAAGCTCATGATAAGCACACAGTAGATTTTCTCTGTTATTAATATCATGAAAAATAGGTCTTGCCATATCAGAATAGTAGGCCATATCTGAGATTCTACAAATTAAGAGCAACTTATTTTCTATACAGTAAATGCTATGTGGTATGGAAGAAAAATGTGGGTCCAGGGCAACCCCCTTGGGTTCCCTCCCACTGTGGGTGCTTTTCTGTCCTCTCATTAAATCCTGCTTTAAAAAAAATAAAGCCGGGCTCGGTGGCTCAGCCTGTAATTCCAGCACTTTGGGAGGCTGAGGCAGGTGGATTGCCTGAGCCCACGGGTTTGAGACCAGCCTGGGCAACTTGGCGAGACCTTGTCTCTAAGATAAATTTTTTTAAAAAATTATCCATAGCACTTTGGGAGGCTGAGGCAAGTGAATTGCTTGAGCCCACGGGTTTGAGACCAGCCTGGGGAACTTGGCTAGACCTTGTCTCTAAGATAAATTAAAAAAAAAAATTAGCCAGGCATGGTGGCACGTGCCTGTAGTTCCGGCTACTTGGAAGACTGAGGCGGAAGGATAGCCTTATGTCTAGCAGGTTGACGCTGGGGTGGCCAGCCATGAGTGTGCCACTGCACTCCAGCCTGGGCAACAGAGTGAGACTCCACATCAA
>CAUYQG010074764.1:0-13812 GCA_963574415.1 Tarsius wallacei | reverse complement strand
CATGCCCGGCTAATTTTTTGATTTATTGTAGAGATGAGGTCTTGCTTGCCCAGGTGGGTCTCGAACCCGCGGGCTCAGGCAATCCACTCACCTCAGCCTCCCAAAGGCACGGGATTACAGGCTGAGCCACCGAGCCCGGCTCTATTTTTTATTATTATTGTTTTCTGTGGAGGTCTTGCTATGTTACCCAGGCTAGTCTCAAACTCCTAGGCTCCAGCAATCCTCCAACCTCTGCCTCCCAGAGTGCTGGATTACAAGTGTGAGCAACCACACTCAGCCCCTGTCTGTTTTTTAACCTGCAGTTACCAAAGATATCCCTAAGAGTGCCACTGCACTCCAGCCAAGGTGACGGACAGAGTGAGACTCCGACTCAAAGACAAAAAATTCAAAAATTAGTGAATGAAATAAATAATTCTCCAAAGTCTGATTAATTAAAACATTCACATTTTTTTAAAATAAAAAACTTCTTAATTAAAAAGTGTTGCACATGCTTTATAAACAGTATAATCAACATCCAAAAAGGCACACATCCAATTCCCTTGCCCAGAAATTATAGCTTTAATATTTTGTGAACATCAGCCTGAATTTCCCTAAGGACAGAGAGAAGAATGAGGAGAAATAATTTTATAGCATTTTGTCCTTTTTTTTTTTCCTTCCACAGTGCCCAAAACAGTGTCTGGCACACAGAATGCTCTGAATGTCTGTGTTGAATGAATGAACTGAATAGTACCACATTATAATACCATATTTGAACAACAGAATTCTAATTCTTTTTAAATTTTAATTTAATTTAAATTTTATGGAAGGTAGAAAGCTGGAGAAATTTATGAACTTCAAATAAATATTTCACTTCCAACAGAAATACAATCAGCCCTCTACATCCATGGGTTCCACGTCCGTGGATTCAACCAACCACAGATAGGAAATATTTGGGGGAAAAAAATCCACAAAGTTCCAATAAGCAAAACTTAAATCTGCCACACACCGAATACTACATTGAATCCACACAAATGAAGCAATGTAGGCATTGATTTAGATATTATGATTAATCAAGAGATGATTTTAAGTATTCAGAAAGATGTGCATAGGTTATATGCAAACTCTGTACCATTTTATATCAGGGACTTGGGCATCTCCGGATTTGGGTTATCCAAGAGGGGTCCTGGAACCATTCCCCCATGAACACCAAGATTGTACTGGTTGTTACAAATTCTCCCAAGGTTTCAAAACAGGGTGACTAAAATAATGAAGTGATGGGAGTCATGAAGCTTTTTTCAAACCTTTGTTTTAATTTTGGTTTCTTACCCTTTAAAAAGGAATGGGGGAATTTGCTCTCATTTTCTGCCATCTCCTTTCTCTCCCTAGTTTTTGTAACACATGTAACATTTCCAAGTTCTTCATTTTATTTTATTTTCATTTATTTATTTCTGAGTCAGAGTCTCACTCTGTCGTCTAAGCTGGAGTGCAGTGACATGCTCATGGCCACCGCAGCCTCAACCTGCTGAGCTCAGGCATCCTTCTGCCTCAGCCTTTCAAGTAACTGGAACTCAGGCGCGTACCACCATACCTGGCCAATTTTGATTTATTGTAGAAACTAGATCTCGCCAAATTGCCCAGGCTGGTCTCAAACCCCTGGGCTCAGAAAATCCTCTCGCCTTGTCCTCCCGAAGTGCTGGGATTACAGGTGAGAGCCACTGCACCTGGCTCCAAGTTCTTCATTTTATTTCATCGTTTTGGTTGGCTGGGCTTCATTCCAGATGGACACGTGGGAGCTAGAGCCCTGACTTCCTCCCTGCTTCAGTGTCTGCCTGCTATTCTTTTGCTTGAATGACAACTTGCATCCATTTAATATTGCTGGATTTTGCATTCTTTCCTTTAGACCACTCTAGACATTGCTCCATTGTCTTCTCTTAATGAGTCTGGAACACCTGACTTTTTTTCCCCTTGCAGGCTTTTTATGCCTGAATGTCTAAAGAAGTCTTTGTTTATCCTCCAAGTTCAATATCTTAAACAGGATACAGCTTAATGTTAATCATGACATATCTTTTTTTCCCCTGATGCCCTTTTGATCTAAAGATTTGTGATTGATGCTCTGTCTCTCTGAGTATATATTTTTCCTATTTTATTTGTTAGGCCCCTAATTCAAAAACATCAATTACCATTATACTGAATGATCTTTGTCCTCCAAAGTGCTCATCTCCTCTAGCCTGATGTAACCTTTGCCTTTGTCTTGTATGTTTACCATAAGTAATTTCAGTGATTCATGTTAATAATTTGATTTTTCAGTGGTATCTGTATTATTTCTTACTTCAGATTTATGAATTAAATAACCAATATTGCTTTTTTAAGCTTCTCAGTGTGTTTTCTTTTTTTTTTTTTTTTTGAGTTGGAGTCTCACTCCATCGCCCAGACTGGAGTGCAGCGGCCGCTCCCGGCCACCGCAGCCTCGACCTGCTGGGCTCCAGCGATCCTTCTGCCTCAGCCTTCCAAGTAGCTGGAACTACAGGCATGCGTTACCACGCCTGGCTGATTTTTGATTTATTGTAGAGCTGAGGTCTCGCCAAGTTGCCCAGGCAGGTCTCGAACCTGCGGGCTCAGGCAATCCACTCACCTCGGCCTCCCAAGGCGCGGGATTACAGGCTGAGCCACCGAGCCCGGCTCTCATTGTGTTTTCTTTGCTCTGAAATCCTTTTATATCTTATCCATTATTTTATACCATCTCACCTTTGAGTTCCTGTTTTACTGAATTCATAGTCTCATGAAGTTCTTCTATTATGCAAAATATTCATAGGTAGTTCCCAGAATTTGTTTTCATCCACAACAGGCCTTTATTGATTTTTTGCTAGCCATGTTTCCTTTCTTGCATTTGTTGCTGTGGTTTTCTATAATGTGTTTGCAAGATTGTCATACCATGTCTTATCAGCTTGTTCAAGTTTAATGGGTGTAACCCTGTATATATCTATTTACTCTGAAATAGTGGGGAAATTTTCCTTGACATCCTTCTCACAGTTATGGGGTTCAATATCTTCTGGGTTACAGGGTGTTGGTGAATTTTATCAACTCTTTACTTTTCTATAGTCCAGGAATAAAATGATGAGGAAGGCAGGTCATGAGGTAGGGAGCTTGGCCAGTAAACTTCTCTTGGAAGCTTGGACTCTGCTCTCTCTTTTGGGATCCCACTAAATGTCATACATTAAGGTCCATTCCATCCAGCCAAGGCTGTATCACACTTCTGTGCACTTTGGCTTCCTGAACAATGGCAAGTCTCATTCCACTAACGTTTCCAGGTGACATTTAGGGCCTTCCAAACTCAAGGGATCTTTCCCCTGAACGATTTCACAGAGCTGCCCACCCTTTCTTTCTCTGCTAAAGATCCTGTTTCTCCCTAGATTGAAGAAGAAGAGTAGGAATGCTCTGAATTTCACCAATCCCCTTTCCTTTTCTGGAGAAAGAGGTTTGAACACAGGAGCTGCGGTAGCTCAGAAGTCCCTAGTTCTTTCCAAGGTCATGACTTTTCTAGACACAAAGCTTCTTTGTTTGATTACTACTCGTTCTGGTTTGTGGCTGTTTTGATTTTGCTTTTGTTTATTTACTAATTTGTGTATTTCATTAGGGATTGAGGAGAATGTCCAGCCTTCTCCCTTCTGCAATCCAAATTCCGCCCTCCTTTCCTAAGCCGAGCACACTTAACATGACTTTTCTGATGACTCAGAGGCCTCCCTGAGATCATAATCAATGCCCTCCTTAGATGTGGCTGCAGCCCCGGGCATTGGTGAAGCTGTTGTGTGAAGCATAGAAGCTGGGCCTCAGGACAGGACCCAATTCTGGATGCTGGTATCTTCTGGCTTTACTTCCTCTGTCTCGAACGAATGAGATTAGCCTGCAAAGCCGCATGTTTCTCTGACCAGTAGGGGAAAACACGTACTTCCCATAAAACCAAATTTATCAGGAAAGTCAAGAGGAAGAAGCCTCATTCCAAGAGACTCTCTTATTGCAACTTACCATCTTTACGCCCGCTCTCTGGGTCCTTTGATGCATCACCACTATTAAGGACCGGTCAGCGGTGCTGGCATCACTAAAATAAATGACTGAAGTGCTTCTCTGTCAACCTGCCCACTCTCCACTGTCATAGCGCTAACAGGTGAGTTGCACCATTCTGAGACCCTAGGATGGAGGCTTGATGGAGCAACTCTGGCTAAATCAAGCAGAAAAAGAACCCATTTGGAATGTATGAGATACTTTACATATTTAAAGTAAGACAAGGGACCAGAAAGCTTCCAGGAACCTGAGAGGCAGGACACGGAGGACAGTCTTGTCTCGGCACTGCTGTTGAAAGAAATCGGGTCCAGCCATCTTTGGGCCTGATGTTGATCTACTCAAGATTTAAACAAGACAGAGGGTATGACAGCCTTCTCTATCTACAGAAGAGATAGTCCCCCAAAGCAACGACAAGAGTCTGCTAACAAAAGAAGAGGGCCTGGATACAGGACAGGCAGAACCACTGCTGTCTCTAACCTCAGCACCAGGAGATGCTAAGTGGTGGCTGGCACCCCACCAGGCCATTTTTCCCTTAGGAAGGCATTTGGCTTTTGACAAAATGTGAGGCCAAAGAAAAGAATAAAAATCGCACCTTCAATATTATATGATGTGATGGGTCAAATTTTCTCAATAACATTTTGTAGCCTGAATAACACACCCTTGGTGTTTAGATGAAAGCCAGGAAGAAGTCTGAAAAGAGAGAGAAGGTTAAAAACCACTAACTTTGCCTTCATAAGGGAATACGCCAAACCTCGGATTAGCATGAGAGTAGCTCGTCCATCCATTGATAAGCCAAGGACCTGTAGCAGCAGTCAGAAAAACTGAGCTGGCAAAACAGAGGACCTGGGCTGCCTCTCTGCTCCAAGCGTGGTCTGCAGAGCAGAGGCATCGGTAGCACCTGGAGCTTGTTAACTATGCAGACGCTCAGGCCCCACCTCAGACACACTGAGTCAGCATCTGTACTTTTAAGAGATTCTCAAGTGAGTTGTGCACACGAAAATCTGAAAAACACAGATTCAGAAAGCAAACTCTAGCGGCAGGCTGTCTGGGTTAGCAAGCCATTGGTGTAGGAAAACTCATGGGACAAGAATGTCAGCTATAAACACAGATCAGAGTGTTAGGATGAGGAGAAGGCCGCCGTTTTGCTGCCCTGATGATATAATGAACCTTGACGACACACATCGATGGCTGCTAAGACAGGCAGAAGACTCCAGGGGTGCTGTGTGGTGAACTGATCAGGCTGATTCACCGGTCAATCTTCACATCTTCAGAGATGTAGTCACCAGACAACCATGCAAGAGGCAGGAAGACTGACACCCAGAAAGGACTCTTTCCAGGTAATCAAACCTGAATCAAATCCACCTCTAGGTCCAACTCCAGTTTAAAGAAAATCTAGGGGATACAGGAACATGTTAAATGATACCATGAAGATACAGGCCAGTGCAGTGATTCACGCCTGTAATCTTAGCACTTTGGGAGGATGAGGCAGGATTGCTTGAGCCCAGGAGTTTGAGACCAACCTGGGTAACATGGTGAAACCTCGTCTCTACAAAAAAATAAAAAATTAGCTGGGTGTGGTGGTGTACAACTGTAATGCCAGCAACTCAAGAGGGTGAGGTGGGAGAATCTCTTGAGCCCAGTAGGTCGAGGCTGTGGTGAGTTGTGATCATGCCACTCACTGTACTCCAGCCTGGGCAACAGAGTAAGACTGACTCAAAAAAAAAAGTGAGAAACTGTTACAAATTAGGAGAGACTAAACACATCAACCAAATGCAGCGTTAGGTGGTTGTGCCCTGATTCAAATATACCAACTCCCCAAGGACACGTTTGAGGCAATTTAGTAACACTGGACATGGACCAAGTCTTACAGGATAGGAAGGAATAATTTGGGGGCATGTTAATGGTGTTATGGTCATATAAAAAGGATTCAAGTCCTTATGTGCTACATATGTTTCTGAAACTATTTACTGGTGGCTAGATGTGATATCCAGGATCAAAATACTCCAGAAAACAACAACAAATGTGAGAAAGGGAAATAAAACCGAAATGGCAGAATGTCAAGAATTGTTCAAAGTGGGTGATGGATACATGGAGGTTTATTATACAATTTTCTCTACCTTTATATACGCTTAATTTTTTTTCTTTTGAGTCGGAGTTGCACTTTATCACCCAGGTTGGAGTATAGTGGCAAGGGTCACGGTTCCCCACAGCCTTGACCTCCTGGGCTCAGGCGATCCTTCTGCCTTAGCCTCCCAAGTGGAAGGGCACACCACCACATCCAACTAATTTTGTGTGTGTGTGTGTGTGTGTGTGTGTGTGTGTGTGTGTAAAAACAAGGTCTTGCTGCCCAGGCTGGTATCAAACTCCTGGGCTCAAACGATTATCCCACCTCAGCCTCCCAAAGTACCGGGATTATAGGCATGAGCCACCATGCCCAGCTAGGGTCTGGAGAGCCGTGGGAGGGCCACCTGGGTGATCGGGAGTGTGTGCTGACTTGGGGAGATGGCACGAGTTGTCATCCAGGCTGGAGTATAGTGGCAAGGGTCATGGTTCCCCACAGCCTTGACCTCCTGGGCTCAGGCGATCCTTCTGCCTCAGTCTCCCAAGTAGAAGGGCACACCACCACATCCAGCACTCCCTTGCTGTGTGATCAAGAGAAAGTTACTGAACCTTTCTGGGCCTCAATGTCCCCACCTATAAAATAGGAATAATAACAGTATCTGCCTCACAGGCTGTTGAGGATTACATGAGACAATATTTGTGAAGCACATTCAACAATATCCAGTACATAGTAAATGCTCAACAAACATCCACCATTAATTCAACATGTGTGTGCTAGCTCAAGTGCTATGCAACAACAGACCAAGAAAAGGCATCTCTGAGAGCCCCGAGTCAATAAATCCTTTTAAAGATGAAGGTCTTACTTTGGGGAACATTAGCATATTCAAAAATTGTCCCCGATCAATTAAAAGTTGACATACGCCATCCAAACATGCTGATTCCATGGAGTTATCAAAACCTTTCCAGCCTCGGTTCCTTCTCGGAAATCAGTTAAAGAACCCACAGGCTGCTCCTGGAAGACTGTCTGGTGTTACCTTCCTCCATCAAGCTGTTGCGGATGCATGCCTCAACTTTTAACACCAATAGTCCTTTCTGGAAAATGGCCACCACCACCCAACCCCAGCCATAAGGCCTTCACTCCAGGGTGCTTCACAGTCACCTGGAAGGCTTGGTGAAATACAGATCACCAAAAATGCATTCCATCTTCGAGTGCCTGCACTATGGCTCTAAAGGACTGCATCTGCTAAGGAGCCTCAGTTTTTGCATCCATAAAATGGGCATAATGACATCTCCCTTCTGTGATCTTTGCAAAGACTAAGTAACACACGAGTTTAGGGAAATTTCTTGGTTCCTTCTTGGAGATGGTGTCTCCTCCTCCTCAGGCTTTCCTCGCCCTGGTCTTGCTCTGGTGGGAAGCCCCTCACTTTATTGCCAACGGCCTTGACTCTGGTCCTACCTTTTGTATTTCCCACCAACCAAGAAGGCACCTGTGGATCCCAGCATCTCTGCATGGCCGTCTCCCCAAGTCAGCACACACTCCCAACACCCAGGTGACCCTCCCACGGCTCTCCAGACCCTAATGCAAGGCCTATGGCCTGCCACCTCCACTCTGAGCTTGAGATATAACAGCTTTGAAAGATGTTACAAACTGGTTTTTTCAGCTGCTCACCACTTAACCCCCACCCATGGCTTAAACTTTCCAGTTGAGGCTTGATCACACCTCAGTCCCCAAAAGGGACGTCTGAAGCTCATGCAATTGAAATCAGGATGTGTGTTGCATATCTTTTCCCAGAATGCTCCATTCCCTTCCCTCCAAAGGAAAGGGAAAGAACAAAATATATGATTTCTGGCTCTCCATCCCATTTTCTGGAGGAAATAATTGCCCCATAAATTATAAGGAAACTACTGAGGCCCAAGACCCGTGACTGCTGGCCGTACCAAGTGTGGGGTGACAGGGAGTGGACCTTGGGCCCCGCGCATCCAATGGGAAGCAGATCCCTCATTCCTACCATCTCCCATGATTCAGGTGCACACACTTATCTGTTTTTAGAATATTCCAGAAACTTCCATGCCCTCCAAAGTCTCTGCAATGTGACTGCCCTTTGGTAGACGCTGCAGCAGCAGCTGGAGGAACAAGACGATTCAGGATCCAGGCCAGGTGGCCCCAGGAGGGGAATTAGTCCCTGCTTTCTGGCCCCTGAAGCACAGTGCAGCCCATGTGGCAGTAATGTGACACCTAAAGTCACACTCCATATGACAGAGAGCAGACGCTAAGGCACAGCAAGAGGGGCTTCGACTCCTGCCCAACTTGTGAGCCCCCGGAGCTCTGCAGTGCTGAGCCCCAAGCAGCCTGGGCCGTGCCCACGAGGCAGGAGCGGCCCCTGTAGGCTGCGACCTGCAGGACCATAGACCACGGGGATACCTTCAGTCCTGGGTCACTGGCCATTAGCACAGCAAGGTCACAGCTCTTCCTCCCGTCGATGGGCTTGTCACAGTTGCTGGGGTGCCCTCTCCTAATGCCACCAAGGAATGCCGCTTTACACAAGAGGACAGTAAGGAAGCCCTGCTAGAGATTTTCTAGAAGCTGTCCATGGAGGCTGAGCTAGCAAACACACAGCCCAGGCAAGGAGATAACTGTGTGTAGAGCCTTACAAGCCCTGGGGTGGCCCGAGAACCAGCAGCCTTGGTCTCACGCGGGAGCTTGTTAGAAACAGAGACCCTCAACCTCCACCCCAGACCCACTGAATCTGCCTCTCCATTTTGACTAGATCGGCAGGCAATTCATAAGCTTGTTAAAGTTTAAGAAACACTGGTTTATGAAACTTGTTGCAGCCAAACCATCCAAGGTAGCAATCAGCTCCTGCTGTGATATCATTAAGGAGAAGTTGGCTCTATCCTCAAAGCCACTTGGGAACAGGATGTGGGGAGGGAAACCCTGAGAAAGGGCTGTGTCTGGTTTGAATCCAGTTAAATGTGGGCTACAGCCTGGTGTGCAGAACGCCAGCTCCTCTTTGTGTCTGCGACTGATAAGGAGGTTGGGAATGCTGTCTTTCACGCCCAGGTGGCCACACGTGACCGGCTGCGTGGTGCTACTTATCTCTAAACGAGACAGGTCGCAGTTCCCATCTCAACCCCACACAGGAAAGCTGGAAATTCACCTGGCAGGCAAGAACCAACCAGTTACATTTTTGTATGCCTTTTTTCAATGTACTTAATTATAATATTAATAATTATTGTTATTACTATCATAGTATTAACAGCTACAGTTACTGGAAACTTACTATGAGCCAGAAACTTCATGCAATTAAAGCCTGTAATTGTTGCCCCAGGAGTCCCCCGTCCACTAACCCATAGGCGGCTCCTGCTGGAGAGCGATGATCTATCCCCTGAGGAAGGTTCTATGAAACATCAAAAAGTTCCACGTGTTGGGTGACTCAGTCTTGAAGAAATAAAAATAAATTAATTTTTTTAAAAAGTTCCATATGACAGGTGGAGGGGAAAACAACCTGTACTGAAAAGTCAAGCGGAATCTGGGTCCAAGGCCTAACTTCCCCTCCCCAGGAAGGGGAACAAGGCCCAGAGAGGCCATTCTCAGCCAGGTCACCATTGACCTCGGGGCAGGGTTGGCAGAGAGAGCTGTCTCCTGACCCCCATTCCTGGTGCCACCCCCACAGGCCTCTCAGACTCTCAGCTCCCATGTCATTCACGTGCACTGGGCTTCACCCATTTCTGACATTTGGTTTGAATCCTCAGAGACATCCCACTGCCCTCAAAGACGGCAATTATGAAACGGGCTCCCTTAGATGGCAGTGAAGTTTAACTAGGCTGAGGAGCTGAGTCACATCTTGGAGCATCTGGACAGGAGGCAATGGCCCAAGAAAGTAACACCCTTGCATACAACTCTTTAGACACAATCAATGAGACGGTCTCTCCAGACAGAGGAATATTATCCAACCATGAAAAAGGATTGCAGCACTGGCATATGCAGCAACAAAGATGAACCTGGAAAATATGACACTGAGTGAAAGAAGTCAGACACAAAGAGCTGCATATTGTCTGATCCCATTGATATGAAATGCCCAGAATAGACAAATTCTTAGAGACAGAAAGCAGACGAAGAGTTGCCAGGACTGAGGGAGAGGGGAGTGGGAACTGGCTGCTACTGGGTAAGGGATTTTCCTTGGGGATGATAAAAAATATTTTGGAATTCGATATAGGTATGATATAGCACAACGTTGTGAAAGTACTACATGCCACTGAAATGTACATTTTTTTAATGGTTAATTTTATGTTATGTAAATTTCACCTCAATTTTTTTTAAGTTGGGGGAGGGAAAAAGGCCCCAGAAGACACACATTTAAAGAGAAGAGGAGCCAGGCTCGGTGGCTCAGCCTGTAATCCCGCGCCTTGGGAGGCTGAGGTGAGCAGACTGCCTGAGCCCGCGGGTTCGAGACCCGCCTGGGCAACTTGGCGAGCCCTCATCTCTACAATAAATCAAAAAATTAGCCGGGCGTGGTAGCGCGCGCCTGTAATTCCGGCTACTCCGAAGGCTGAGGCGGAAGGATCGCTGGAGCCCAGCGGGTCGAGGCTGCGGGGGCCGGGAGCGGCCACTGCACTCCAGTCTGGGCGACAGTCAGACTCCAACTCAAAAAAAAAAAAAAGTAAGAATTGTAGTACCCAGTTTTTACCTATATTCTTGTAGGTACAGTCTCTACTTTGGAAAGGTCCAGAATATTCTTTAAACCTTGAATGCTCTCTTGGGGTGCCCAACCTTCATCACCTACATGGCCTAGCTTGTTCATTTTTAAAACAGCCTTTAGATTTTAAGCTACCACGTTTACCAAACCCCAGTCCGTAACATGTGTCCTCTAGATGAGCAAACATGTAAAACTGCTGTCTTCCTTTAAGTGGAAAGTAAACATTTCCTAACGCATAAGCTGACGCATTACTGCTTTGTTGCTATTTTGTATTAATTTCGTTTTTCAAAAAGATGAGACCATCCCAGACAAAAACCCGTCAACAAAATTGCCGGTTAAAAAATAAAGCATGGAATTTGGAATTAAATCCATGAAACCAAAGGCTGCACTAGCCGAAGACCCCGGGGGCCTCCCTCTCACTACATGAACTGCGCCGCACTTCATGGCAAGAAAAGCTCTCTGGATCAAAGCTCTAGCCAAGGTCCCTAGGCGAGTTGTGGCGGAAGCTGCCCAGCCTGGCCCAGAGGGAAGGGAAGCCTCCCTCCTCTCCCCCGGAGCAGTGAGGGGCTCGGAGGTGCTGAGAGGGACGGGAGCGCGTTTGGAAATCCTGGCGCTTTCCAGCTCCCTGGGGAGAAGCTCCCACTGCAACACCTTGACGTTTTACTTTAAACTTTTCCCCCACAATAGTAGTTTACCCTAAAAACAAATATCCTGTAGATGAGATCATATGATTTCTAAGATATTCTTCAAAACTATATGAGGGGCCCGGCTCGGTGGCTCAGCTTGTCATCCCGCGCTTTGGGAGGCCGAGGTGAGTGGATTGCCTGAGCCCGCGGGTTCGAGACCCGCCCAGGCAACTTGGCGAGGCCTCATCTCTACAATAAATCAAAAAAATTAGCCGGGCGTGGTAGCGCGCGTCTGTAGTTCCGCTACTCGGAAGGCGGAGGCAGAAGGATCACCGGAGCCCAGCAGGTCGAGGCTGTGGGGGCCGGGAGCGGCCACTGCCACTGCAGTCCAGTCTGGGTGACAGAGGGAGACTCCAACTCAGGAAAAAAAAAACTATATGAGGGGAAAAAAGAAGATGAGTCTGGATGAAGCAAAACTAGGTTAAAGCTGGGTGAAGGCTACACAGGGGTGTTATGGGGACTAGTCTCTCTTTGTACAATTTGAAATGTTGCATAACGATTTTAAAATGCAGATACCATATAAATGCGGGATTGATGTAAAGATTAACGTTACTAATAATACTTAGGAAGTAAAATGTACTTGGGCCATAGCGATTCTCTCCTACCCTCCTGCCTGTCCTTGGGCCTGTCTTTCGCTGGGCTCAGCTGCAGTCTTTGTCTCGGGCCACACTGACTGACTGTTTTTAGTTGTTTGGTTGGTTTTTGTTTCTTTGGTTACTCCAGTCGCAGCTTTTCTCTCTCACCCCAGGATCTTTACAGATGCTATTTCCCCATTCAGGGTCTTTATTCTTTCCGTCTCACTTTGTCACTTAACGACTCTCCTCCCTGGCTCCCAATCCTAGCGATTACTTACTACGTACTACGCCAGACTGCAGTGTTGGATCCTAGAGGGATCCTAGATGGATTCTCATTCCATTCAGTTCCCTGTCAGAGCACACACCTTCCTCCGCTTTGGACATGGCACATGAAGATCACTCCACCTCTCACTTACTGCCCCAGCCCTTCTCCTCATTTTCTAAATATTGGAAGAGAAAGTGATCAAATGAGATTCACATTAATTGAAGGAGGCAAGGGACCATGATAAATTGAAGATTACCTGCCCTACTGTTGGGGGTAGGGGAAAGACCTCTAACAATTTTGGACATCACATGGACCAAGCAGAATAGGTTTGTGGGTCACACTGGGCCTGTGGCCAGTCTGTAGCTGTGGATAGAAACATGAGTCATGATAGAGTGAAAACAAGGAAAGAAGCTGTCTTTGTTGAACTCTCAATATCTTTATTGAAACGTGGCTTATTGGCAACAGCCCAAGACAGTATTTAAAATGTGAATACCAACACCCTGCTTTGAAATGCGACCCCAGAGATCTCTAAGAGGAACAAACTATTAGTGCAGAGATATGATCCATATCTTTCCATTCAGTTTCTCATTATGAGTTCATGTGTAATTTAATAAAATGTTCAGGCCATTCATGCATTTTGAAATTTATTATTACTTTTTCTACAAACATGCTTTGCCTGATTTTTAACGTTCTCCATTTCTTCTTCTAATGAATCATATTAATCAATTAAGATAGAAAACATGAGTTCTGCTCAGTGTAAAGTAACCTCAAGCCCATGCTGTTAATTTTATAAGGCACTCATAATGAAAAAGAATAATTCAACTAATGAAATAACAACTTCCTTTTTCCTTACCTATCTTGATTAAGACAACCTGTAATCACTCCTCTAGCTCAGGAATCCATTCTAAGTTAGGCATGTCAGCAGCAAAATGCATTAATGTGAATGCTTTAGAGCTGAGAAGTTGGGAGTGCCTACCTTCTTTGTGGAAATAGTAATAGTAAACAGCAACTTAGCATTTTGTGAATCTTCATCGGTCTATGGGAAGAAACTATGGAATGTCTTTAGACATAGATGAATTTGTCTATGTGAAGTGTTTCTCAACCAACTAAAGTAATCTCAAAAATGATAGAATAATATCAAGACAAACATGGAACTGTGGTGGGGAGGGGCTTTGTACACAGAGATTATGCCCTAAGCAGTGGACTTTCTTATGATAATTTTAAAATTAAATCTTGAATTTAATCAAAGTAGAAACTAACACGTTTCTGGCAATATTGGGCATATTCATAGTTAACTCTGAAAAGGCCCTAGGTCTTAATTAGAAGCATGAATTAAAAGTTCAGCCGGGCTCGGTGGCTCAGCCTGTAATCCCGCGCCTTTGGGAGGCTGAGGTGAGTGGATTGCCTGAGCCCGCGGGTTCGAGACCCACCTGGGCAAGCGAGACCTCGTCTCTACAATAAATCAAAAAAATCAGCCGGGCGTGGTAGCG
>CAUYQG010074763.1:0-12546 GCA_963574415.1 Tarsius wallacei | reverse complement strand
GACTGTAGATATCTCATTGTGGTTTTGATTAGCATTTCTCTGATGATTAGTGATGTTGATGCTTGTATGTCTTATTTTGAAAAGGTATTTGTTCAGATATTTGTTCATGCCCACTTTTCAGTGGGGTTATTTGAAATTTTTCTTCTCAAGTTGTTTAAGTTTTTTTGTGGATTCTGGATATTAGCCCTCTGTCAGATGCATAGTTTGTGAATATTTTCTCCCATTATGTAAATTATCTGTTTACTCTGTTGATAGGTTTGCTTTTTGGTTTTTGTTTTTCTGTTTTTGTATTTTGGGTTTTTTTGTTTTCTTGTTTTTTTCTATGTAGAAGCTCTTTCATTGGGTCCCCATTGTTAATCTTTGTTTTTGCTGGCATTTGCTTTGGGGTACTTAGTCCTAAATTCTTTGCCTATACCAATAACCAGAAGAGTATTTCCTGGGCATTTATCTAGAATTTTTATAGTTTGAGGTCTTATGCTTAAGTTTTTAATCCATCTTAAGTTAATTTTTGTACATGGTGAAAGGTAGGAGTCCATTTTCGTTCTTCTGCATATGGTTACCCAATTTTCCTTTCTCTATTTTTTATTTTTATCTACTTTGTCAAAGATCAGTTGTTTGTAAATGAGTGACTTTTTTCTACATTCTCTATTCTGTTTTTATTGGTTTATGTGTTTTTGTACTACTGTTTCATTACTGTAGTCTTATAGTAAAGTTTGAACTTGGCTAATATAATATATCCAGCTTCATTCTTTTAGCTTAGGATTGCTTTAGCTAAATGGGCTTCTTTATTTTTTTATTTTTTTTATTTTTTTTGGTTTCATATAAATTTTAGGCTTGTTTTTTTCTAAATCTGTGAAAAATGATGCTGGCAATTTGTTAGAGATTGTGTTGAATCTGTAGATTTATTTGGGTTACAATCCAAAACATTTTAACAATATCAGTTCTTCCAATTCATGAGCATGGAATGTTTTTCCAATTGCTTGTGATTTCTTTCAGAACTGTTTGTAGTTCTCATTGTAGAGCTCTTTCACCTCCTTGGTTAGATTTATTTCTAGTTTTTGTTGGGGGTAGGGTATTGTAAGTGAGATTGTATTCTTAATTTGGTTTTCAGCTTGAACATTATCACTGTATAGAAATGCTACAGACTTTTGAATATTTATTTTTTATCCTGAAACTTTACTGAAGTCATTTTTACATCTAGAAATCTTTTGGCAGAATCTTTAGGGTTTTATAGCTATAGAGTCATATAGTCTGTGAAAAGTGATAATTTGGCTTCATCTGTTTTCTATTTGAACGCCCTTTACTTATTTCTCTTGCCTGATTTTCTGGCTAAGACTTCCAGTACTGTGTTGAACTAGAGTGGTCAGGATGAACATTCTAGCCTTGTTTCAGTTCTTATGGGTTATGTTTCCGACATTTACCCATTTAGTGTTATGTTGACTGTGGACTTGTCATAGATGGCTCATATTATTTTGAGTTATGTTCCTTCAATGCCTAGTTGGTTGAGGGATTTTATCATGATGCGATGTTGGCTGCTATCAAATGCTTTTTCCATGTCGATTGAGATGACCATTTGATTTTAGTTTTTAACTCTGCTGATATAGTGAATCACATTTATTAATTTGTGCCTGTTGAATCATTCTTACTTCCCTGGAATAAAACCCACTTACTCATGGTGAATTAACTTTTTGATGTGCTACTGGATGCAGTTTGCTAGTATTTTGTTGAGCATTTTTGCATGTATATTTATCATGACTGTTGACCTGTAGTTTTCTTTTGTTTTGCATCTTTGCCAGATTTTGGGTGTCAGGATTGTGTTGATTTCATAAAATGAGTTAAGGAGGACTCCCTCCTCCTGGATTTTTTTGATATAGTTTCATTAGAATTGGTTCTAGCTCTTCCTTGTACATTTGGTAGAATTTGTTTGGTCCAGGACTTTGTTTTTTTCTGTTTTTTGTTTTTTGTTTTGACTGATAGGTGTTTCTCTATTATTGATTCAATTTTGTGGTCCATCAGCTGTTGGTTCAGGATTTTAATTTCTTCCTGCTTCAGTCTTAGGAGGTTGTATGTTTCCATAAATGTATCCATTTTCTCTACGTTTTCTACTTTAGGGGCATAGAGATTTTCATAGTAATCTCTGAGGATATTTTTTATTTCTGTATCATCAGTTGTAATGTCAACTTTGTCATTTCTGATTGTGCTTATTTAGATCTTCTCTTTTTTTTCTTTGTTAATCTATCAGTTTATCAATCTTGCTTCTCCTTTCAATGAACCAACTTTTTGTTTAATTGAGCCTTTTTATTGTTTTTAAATCTCAATTTCATTTGGTTCTGCTCTGATTTTGGCTAGTCTTTTCTTCTGCTAGTTTTGTGTTTAGTTTGTTCTTGCTTTCATAATTCTTTTAGGTGTGATGATAGGTTGTTTATTTAAGATCCTTGTCTGTAAATGTCTATGAATCTTTGAATAGTTATCTATGTATAAAAAATGTGTTACTAACACCATATTGGTAGCTTTAATGTTAAATTAGGTAATAAAATAGTATATTTTCTTTTCTTCCTCCCTGCTCCCAACCTTCCTTTCTGAAGGCTGAACATCTCTGAGTTAATTATAGAAATAATTATTCAAATCTAGACTCTCTTGGTCTGCCTCCATCACTGTTCTTCTCCTCATATTAGAAAAGGGAGTTACTCCATTACAAAACAGTCTTACAGTCAAGCACACATTCATAACACCAAATAAGGATTAATCGGTTCTTTAATTTGACATAAGTACTATAGTTTTAACACATAGGGAACCCTCAAGGTCATGAAAAACCGAGAGTAGGTCTTCAGATTAGTGGTTCTCAAAGTGATCTTATAACTCCTAGAATGGCCCTGAAGTCAAAACTATTTTGACAGTACTGCCAAGGCATTTTCAGCCTCATCCTCCCTTAATCTTTTAGAATATTTTAGAATGTCTGTGACTTGTAATAGTGTAACAGATTGAATGCAGAAGCAGATATTATAATCCAGCTGTCTTCTAGTAAAGCAGATATGTTTAAAGTTGCAAAAAAAGTAGAATGTCTTTTAAACAATTTTTATAAAATATAGTTTAACATGTAATAAGCTAATTATTGTCACATAAAGAAATACTTTTAAAAATTTCTCAATGTTCATTTCTAACACTGTGACCATCAATAAATACAATACACACAAAAACTTGTTGGAATCCTCAATGTGTTTTAAGAGAGTAAGATGGTTCTAAGACCAAAACTTTTTAAAAAGTACTGCTTTGGAGACTGAACTTGTCACTTAACTCTAGCTTAAGTGGAGACATTTGTTTTAGATTGCTAAAGTATAGCTTGTGACCACCTTCTAGGCTGGATGACTTTCCCCTCAGACGGTCTCCCTCTGTCTACTTTCTTCCCATGAAAGGGCTTACCTTCATGTATCTAATCTGGCAGGGGATGTTAGTGACTCTTTGTTCCTTCCAGTGTTCCTGTCCTATAGGTGGGGGAAACTTTATAAGTCAGAACCTGGAAGGGCAGGGAGGGCTTCACAGGGATTTGGTATGCGGGTCAAGTATCTAGAATACATTCAGATATGCAGACCTTACATACCACAAAAACTAATCTCAGATACAGAATAGCATAGGCATCAATGGACAACTCTACACCCACTGGTTTTATAGCCTAGCTCTGCAGTCAGTAACGTAAATTTGAACCAGTTGTTAAGCCTTTGGATCTCAATTTCTTATTTATTAAATGGTAATCATTTATTGTTAACTTTATAATTAATGAACAGAGACTGACAAGTAATCAGCACTTAAGAGATGCCAAAAAATATTCTTTGACAAAGTAAAAGAATGTTTGTCTTTATCTACCCTTGGGGTAAAATTCTACTCTGTGAATTTAGGTTCAGATTATTTGAGTCGAAGACAGTTTAGGAGGATTGAATGAGGTGGAGTAGAAGGAAAGTTGGGAAGAATAATGGGAAAAATAGTAGATAAGAAGAAAAAATAATCCTACCACATATATAAAATGCCTAACATTCAATAAATGACAATTTCTTATTATTATTTGCTTTAATTCCCATTGAGAGAGTTAAGTACATTACTTTGCAAATATTTATTAATGCTGTCTGTCTTTATTGAAGTAAAGTGGCCTTCAATGTCTAATTTTAACCAAGGCAAATTATTTGCATAATCAACAGCCAGTAAATGGCCCAATCATGAGACACATTCTGGACTAAACCACACTGCGTTCTAGCTTTGCTTTTGATTCTGGCTTTGATCATAGGCGCATTCAGTAATTACTAAATTTCACTGGCAAGGCCACTAACAAATATGGGCTACTACATTCAAATTCTAAAAGCTCCATAGACAATTGTATGTGTCCCACTTCATAAAAAGATAATTAACAGAGGGAGTGACGTGTTTGAGGAGTAGAGGTATATTCTGAGACCCAGCATAGAGAAAATGGATCAAGAACACTTAGATTGGAGAAATTATGTGGTAGGTAGAAAACTCCATAAATTCTTTCATCTGCTTACTGGAATGGCTTTGAAATAATTGTGAATACATGACTTTCAATTTATCTTTCACTTAAAAAATGTGCTTCCTATTGATTCTATTATTTTTCTCGAACATCTCATCAACAGTTAAAATTAATGGTCTCTCAGGGAAATTTGATTAAGAATTTAGTACTTGGATTAATTTAGAGATTCAAAGGATAATAGTGGTATTTGGTTAATTTAGTCAAATAATCAATTCAAGGGAAAATAAAGTCTGTCATAAATCTTTAAGTTTTGTAAAACAAATTATGTGATGATTGGTTTTGAAAATATATGTAATTAACTAATTCATGGCTCACTGTGGTCGATGTGGAGAGATTTCTCTTTCTACTTAACACAAAAGCCTATTTTATTATTTAAATCACTTTCCTTTTATTTGGAGACAGCCAGGAGTTTGTCACTGAACTCTATATATCTTCTTGGACTTTAAGGAAAGTATGGTATGCTTCAGCTTTTTCTGATCCAGGAATATAAAACTCCATCATTTTCATTTATTGTCAAGAGTTTATTGACTCTAATATCTAAATCAAATAGTCTTTTATTTGTAAATCCTTGACAGTTCTATTAATTGTATGACTTCAAACTCCTAGAAAAAAAAGAGTTAATGTACCCAAACTTAAGTTTATTATTACTATTATAAACTCCCTCACATAAGACTATTTCATCATTACATCACTACTAATTCATTTATCCAAGTAAGAGAGAGAGAGAGAGAGAGAGAGAGTCAGAGAGAGAGTCTGTGGAAACCATTTCATAAAGATTGCCTGACTACATCACAGATTTCAAATTTTTTTTTTTTTTTTTTTTTTAGTATTTTTTATTATCATATTGTGGGGTACAGTTAAGGATTAGATGTACAAATATGCTTCGTTCAGACACCCTTGGTGATAAAAGGTGTCTCCCCGTAGATTTCAAAATTAATATCTGTATAATGTAAACCATGGTGAAACCAAAGGTAAGCTAATATTTTACTAGGAATTAGGAGCAAATAGAACAGTAAAACAAAACTGGTTGCAAAATTAATTTAAAACAAAATCATAAATATCTTTTTTTTAATATATAATTTTTTTATTGTGATATTGAGGGGTACAGTTAAGGGTTAGGTACACAAACATGTCTCATTCAGGCACCCTTGTTGATAAGGAGTGTCCTCCCATCCCCAGACAGGTATTTACTGCCATTAATCCTTTCCCTTATCCCCCCTCCCCATAGTTTTCCACCACTGTCAGTCATTTTCTTGTGGTAATACGTTGGATGATCAAGGTCTATATATGAGTGAGAACATGTGGTACTCAGTTTTTTGTTTCTGTGAGAGGTCACTCAGTATTATAGACTCTAGTTCCATCCAGGTTGCTGCGAAATTCATGACCTTAGATCTTAAAGAGGTTCATTTCCCATTTAAACACCAGAAGTAAATGTTTCTCACTACCCACTCTGCACAAACACCCAAGAGACTGCAAAGAAAGTACTTTGTATCTGAGATCAAAAAAATAAATTATGCCCTTAAGAGTTTGTAACCACAACTTGTAGTGCGGAGGTTGGAGCACACCTACCTATCTCCTGGATGATCTTAACAAGTTCAAGCCATTAACTTAGTTTAAAGTGATTCCAGCCTTATGATCACAACATGTGTCTGCAAAACCATTATAAAATGTTTTCTAGAGAAACATATCTTCATCTTAGGCTTCAAATAATTGCATAATTTTCCAAGAGGAATGAGCTTATCATGCTTAAAGAAACAAAAATACCATAAGCAATGACCAGGAGAAATGACAGTCATAAAAGTGCTTAGATTAGAATTATAAAGCAGATATATATATATATGACTTAATGACAGAGATTTAACTGCTGATTATATATAAATGAAAGAGGAATTAGTTAAATAGAAATTAATTTGAGAGAAAATATTTCAAATAAAGCATAGAGAGGCCACGAAATATAAAATATGAGATAAGATTTAACAAACATGAATAACAGATTAAGAAAGTCAAATATTTATTTAATATTCAAGAATAAGGCAGAATGTGGTGACTCACACCTGTAATCCCAGTACTTTGTGAGACTGAAAAAGAAGGATAGATTGAGACCAGGAGTTCAGGACCAGTCTGAGAACATAATAAAATCTCTGTCTCTAAAAAAATTTAAAAATTAGCCACGTGAGGTGGCGTGCACCTGAAGTCCTCACTATTCAGGCGACTGAGGCAAGAAGATAGCATGAACTTCCAAGTCTGAGGCTGCAGTGACCTGTAATCATACCACTGCACTCCAGCAAGGTGAGAGAGTGATACTGTCGCTAGGAATAAGCAAAATTTAAAAATTGGAAAATAATAAGAAGAAGAAGGTGGAGATAATGGAACAAATGTGAAATGTAAGGAGATAGTTTTTTAGAACTTGAGATAGACTGAAACTAAAGATTCAAGAAGCCCTATAAATTTTAAGAAAGACAAAGAAAATGTTACACCAGTACACATCATAGTGAAAGTAGAAAACAGCAGAGACTATAAAATCTTTAGAGGTGCTAAGGGAAAATAAAAGACATATTACCTTAAAGAAGTGACAGTTATTCTGATAGTTATATTCCCTATAATTATGGAAGAAGATAGTGTACTGAAAAATAAAATTTTATTCTAGAATTATATACCCATTGAGATTAACATCCAAAATTCAGAATGAAATATATGTATTTTCATGTGACCAAAAAACAAATGGAACTGGCCACTGACACACCTACATTAAAGGAAATAACGAAGGATGTATTCCAGATATGAATAGAATCACTTTGGAAAGTAGATGAAAGAAAGTACATACAGCAAATAAAAAATATTTGAGAAAAATCTAAAGAAAAAACTACAGTAAAAAATATTGTTTTCAGATTTCTGAAAACCTAAAACAAATGTATATAATAAAGTTTTATTGCAAAAAAGTACGTACTGATAATATTAGACTGCAAAAAGTTACATATAAATATCATAATATTTAGGATAACCCCTAAAAAATGGAAACACTATAAACTTTCTGGATGCTTCCTCCTTGGGTGCTCAGGCAGTACAGTGCAATGGACAGAAGAAGTCAAAAAACAAATATGTTAGTCTTGGATCTGTGAAGCCTGTGAGGATTAATTGAACTAATTACATGAACACACATTAAGATGTAGCACTGAAATATGTTAACTTGTTATTATTAACATAATAATTCCAACAATGATCAAGGTCGCCCAGTTCTCCCCTCATAACTGATCAGCACACTGAGACTCCTAGAGCTGCCTCTTGAATAGTTGGGATCTAGGGTGGGGGTGTAGAACTTTTGTTTTAGGTGCAGATTATAAAAAAAAGAAAAACAAGATTATGATAGAAAGCATTTGGTATTAGATTTATGATGACCTCATAAAATAGGTTGGAAAGTATTTCTTCCTTTAGGTACCAAAAAAGTTTATAAAATAATACTTTTATTCCTTTATTAAAGGCTTATAAAATTGACCAATAACCACATGTGGCCCTGGAGTCGTTTTTAATTTTTTTAATTGTGGAAAAATACACATAACATGAAATTTATTATCATGACTATTTTGAAGTGTACATATCAATGATATTAAATATGTTCATGATGTTATGCAATCCTCATTATCACCCATCTTTATAACTCTATTAATCTTGTAAAACTTAAACTCCACACCCATTAGATAATAAATCTCCATTTCCCTTGCATCCAGCTCCTGATAATCAGCAGTCTAATGTCTGTTTCTATTATTTTAACTTCTCTAAGTCTTCTTTTAAAACTTCCTATGAGTGGAATCTTACTGTACTTGTTTTTTTGCGACTACCTTATTTCATTTAGCATACTATCTTCAAAGTTCATTTATGTATGTATTTTTTAAGGACAAATTATATTCCATTTTATTTATATAGCACATTTTGTTTATTTAATTTATCAGTTGATGAACACTAGGGTTACAACTATATTTTGCCAACTGTAAATAACGCTGCTCTGAACGTGGGTATACAAATATCTCTTTGTGACACTGTCTTCAATTTGAGGGGCAGTATATGCCTAGAAGTAGAATTGCTGGATGATGTAATAATTCTATTTTTAAATTTTTGAGCAACTGCCACACTGGTATAATATACTGTCTGAAACACTGGTATTGTATCAGGATAATTCTGGCCTCATAGATTGGGTTAGGAAGTATTTCCTCTGCTTCATTTTTATTTTTATTTTTTTGGCGGGGGATGTTCGAGGATAATTAGTGTTAATTATTTTTAAATGTCTCCTAAAATTCAGCAATAAAGCCATCAAATCCAGTTTTTTGTTTTTTTTTTTTAATTGGGGGATTTTGGATTACTGATTCAGTGCACTTACTGATTGTAGATTTATTTAGATTTTCTATCTCTTCATGATTTAGTTTTGGTAGGTTTTGTAGTTCTAGAAATTTGTTCAAATCATAAAGGTTATCCAAGTTCCATTATTCATAGTACTCTCTCTTTCATTTCTATGGAATCATTACTAATGTCTACTATTTGAATCTTCTCTATTATTTTTCTTAGTCCAACTTCTTAAAATTGTGGGAAAAAAGGCAATTTTGTTGGCTATTTCTTTCTTTTTTTTTTTTTTGAGTTGGAGTCTCACTCTGTCGTCCAGACTGGAGTGCAGTGGCCACTCCCGGCCACTGAAGCCTCGACCTGTTGGGCTCCGGCAATCCTTCCACCTCAGCCCTCCGAGTAGCCAGAATTACAGGCATGCGCTACCACGTCCGGCTGATTTTTGATTTATCGTAGAGATGAGGTCTCGCCAAGTTGCCCAGGCGGGTCTCAAACCCCGGGGCCCAGGCAATGCACTCACCTCAGCCTCCCAAAGCGCGGGATTACAGGCTGAGCCACCGAGCCCAGCTGTTGGCTATTTCAAAGAAATAACTTTTGGTTTTATTGATTTTCTCTATGATTTTTTAATTCTCTAATTTTTTCTTTGGTCCCATCTTTAATATTTCTTTCCTTCTGCTAGGTTTGGGTTTAGCTTGTTCATTTTTCTATTTTTTTACATTGTAAAGTTAAGTTATTGATGTAAGATCTTTATTGTATTTTTATTTTAATGCTTATATGTATGGATTTCTCCCTTAGCACTGCTTTTGCTTTGTCCCATATGTTTTGGTATGTTATGTAATTATTTGTATTCCTCTATTTCCCTTAATTCGTCTAATTTTTCTTATGATATATTCCTTGATCCATTGATTATTTAGGCGTGTGTTGTCTAATTTCTACAACTCTGTGAATGCTTCACTTTTATTTCTGTTATTAATTTCTAACTTTATTTTGTTGTGGTCAGAGAATACAATTTGCGTAATATCTACCTTTGTAAATCTATGGAGACTTTATGTATATTCTGTGGTTGTTGGATAATGTGTTCTGTATTTCTCTGCTAGATCTAGTTAGTTTGGGCATTAAGTCCCTTTTTTTCTCATCTTTTGTCTGGGTTTTTCTATCTATTATTAAGAGAGGTTTGGAAGTTTCCAATTATTAATTATATCTCCAAAAATATTATATGTATTTCTCCCTTCAGTTCTTTCATTTTTGATACATATATTTTAATGGTCTGTTACTAGGTAAATACACGTTTATAATTGTTATAGATTCCTAATGTATGGAAACTTTCATTAATATATGATTTTATTTATCTCTTGTAATTTTTTAAATTTGAAATACATTTTGTCTGATATTAGCATAGTCATCCAACTATCTTTTGGTTACTATTTTTATGGAATATCTCTGGAAAGAGGTATGGAAATTCATTCATTTTTCATCTATTTGTGTCTTTGGAGCTAAAGTGAGTCTCTTATGGACAGTACATAGATAGATCATTTTAAAAAATCCATTCAGCCAACTTTTCTTTTGATTGAAGAATTTAATTCATTTACATTTAAAGTACTGATAAGAAGGAACTCCTGCCATTTTGTAATTTGTTTTCTATATAGTGTTTTGTCCATGTTTTCTGCATGATTCTCTCTCCTTGTATATAAATATTATATAATATATATAATATATGTATAACTATATACATATGTACATATTTCTATGCATATATGTATGTGTGTGTGTGTGTATCTTTTGAGTCAGGGTCTCACTCTGTTGCCCATGTTGGAGCTCAGTGGCACCATCCTGGGTCAACTGCCTGTGTTCATGCAATCCTTCCATCTCAGCCTCCCAAGTACACCTAGCTAATATTTATTATTATTATTATAGGTTCTACAGATAAGGTGTCACTCAGTTGTCAAGGATGGTCTTGAACTCCTGAGCACAAGCCTCCCAAAGTACTGGGACTACAGGCGTGAACAACAGTGCCTAATCTCTTTTTATGTTTAATTGTTTTTATAGTGAAATATTTAAATTATTTTTTATTTCCTTTTGTGTATAATCTACAGCTATTTTTCTGTGATGTTACTGTGGAGATTACATTTAAAATCTTAAAGTTACAGCACTCTAATTTTAATTTACACGTTTTAACTTCAATAACATTCAAAAACTGCTGGGAGCCACAATCCTTAAAAGGAGCAAGATGGAAGGGACCTGAAAACAGGAAAAATGCTGGCTGGGAGCAGAGCTCCAGTAAAATGTGGCCATGACGGAGGCAGAGCCCAATGGATCCTGTTGACGGATTTTCCTTGACTTTGAAGGATTGCGTGCATAGGCTTGAGAATGTTCCCTCTTTAATTATCCCAGGCTAATAATTAAGATAGTAGATGCGCAGATGGATGGTGGCATTTGACAGCAAAATTATACATAGACATAATGAAGGTGAGATTGCAGCAAAAAAGTGCCTCTTAGGGTGTGTGAGAATGTTTTTCCACCTTCTTTCCTATAACATCAAGAGGTCGAGAAAAAAAAGTCTGCCACTTCCTCATTTCCTTTTAGTAATGGTTAACAGACCCCATGATACATATTACGATCGACAGCTAAGAGTTGATGGAAAACAGCAGTTTGAGATAAAATATAGGTTAATATTTCAGGGTTAAATAAGTAGGTGTTAGATATATTAAGTTTGATAAAAAATAGAAGTTAGAATATTAATAATGAAATACTAAGATAAGATAAAATTTAGATTAGAGATATATAATAGTATTAGCGATAGTTGAGAAAATATAGGGATATAAGGATAAGAAATAAGATTAATAGAAGTAAATATATGGTAGTAAATTAAATAAGATTTAGAGTTAGGGTTTAGTCTTATAGGGTAAGGATATCATAAGTTTACAGTAGTAAATAGTTGTAAGGAAGTCAGGAAGAAAAACAGGATGTTCACAAATGTTTAACTTAAGAAAAACACCATCTGTGGTTGAGATAGTAACTGCTGTCTAGTTCTTACCCATTGATTGAAAAACATGAATGGCATGGAGTCGGCAGGAAGGAAAGTGGATAGTAATTGTTAAAGGTCAACTTTATTGTGAATGAAAAAAGGATGTACGTAGGTGTTTAATTAGCAACATAGGATATTTTTTGTGGGTGCAGGGCTGGGTGGAAAAACTATTTAAGCATGTGAAAATTGAATATAAATTAGCAGAGTCTTGAGCTCTCCCCAGGAAGGTTATTCCTGTCGTTCTTCTTCGCCGTTCCCGATTCTCCCGTCTCAAGCCCTGACTCTCTCCTGGAGCTGGACTCCGGCACCCAGTTATGATGGTGTTAGAGCCAATATCTTTCTTTAGTTTTCCTAGAAGCTGCTTTATGAAAGTTGGAACTCCTATGTTGGGTGCATATATGTTTAGGATAGATATTTCTTGTTGATGGAGTGAACCTTTTATCATTATGTAGTGGCCCTCTGTATCTTCTTTAATTTTTGATAGCTTAAATGTTATTTTGCCTGAATTAGGATCGTGACTCCTCCTTTCTTTTGTGTTCCATTTGCCTGAAAATTTGTTTCCCATCCTCTTACTTTGAGTCTGTGCATGTCCTTTCTAGTGAGATGGGTCTCTTGAAGGCAGTATATTGTTGCCTGGTGGTATTTTATCCATTTT
>CAUYQG010074762.1:0-10434 GCA_963574415.1 Tarsius wallacei | reverse complement strand
AGGCGCGCGCTACCACGCCCGGCTAATTTTTTGATTTATTGTAGAGATGAGGTCTCGCTTGCCCAGGCGGGTCTCGAACCCACGGGCTCAGGCAATCCATTCACCTCAGCCTCCCAAAGGCGCAGGATTACAGGCTGAGCCACCAAGCCCGGCTGGGTGTCCTTTCTTTAGTGTTTGTTTTTGACAACTTTGTCAAAGATGAGATGGTTGTAAGACAGCAGTTTTATTTCTGGGTTCTCAATTCTGTTCCATTGTTCTATGTGTCTATTTTTGTGCCAGAGCCATGCTGTTTTGGTTACTGTAGCCTTGTAGTAAAGTCTGAAGTATGGCAATGTGATGTCTTTGGCTTTGTTCTTTTGCTTAAGATTGATTTGCCTATTTGGGCTCTTTTTTTGCTTACATATTAATTTAAATATTGTTTTTTCTTGATCTATGAAAAATAATGCTGATAATTTAATAAGGGTTACATTGAGTCTATAGACTACTTTAGCAGTACAAACATTTCAACAATTTGATTCTTCCAATCCACAAGCATGGACTGTTTTTCCATTTGTTTGTATCATCTTTGATTTCCTTCGGTAGTGTTTTACAGTTCTTGTTTTAGAGATCTTTCACCTGCTTGGTTAGATATATTACCAGGTATTTTATTTTTTGTGTGACTTTTCTGAATGGGATTATGTTCTTGATTTGGTTCTCAGCTTGAATGCTGTTGGTGTGTAGAAATGCAACTGATTTTTGGGCATTGATTTTGTATCCTGAGACTCTACAGAAGTCATTTATAAGTGTTAGAATTCTTTTGGTGGGATCTTTTGGGTTTTCCAGATATAGAATTATATCATCTGTGAAGAAAGATAATTTAGCTTCCTCTTTTCCTATCTGGATATCTTTGATCTCTTTCTCTTGCCTGATTGCTCTGGCTAGGACTTCCAGTACTATGTTGAATACAAGTGGTGACAGTGGGCATCCTTTGTCTTGTTCCAGTCTTAGTGTGGACGCTTCCAACTTCTGCCTATTAAGTATGATGTCTGCTGTGGGTTTGTCATAGGTGACTCTTATTATTTTGAGCAATATTCCTTTAATCTTTAAATGGTTGAGGGTTTTTATCCTGAAGGGATGTTGAATTTTGTCCAATGCTTTTTCTGCATCTATTGAGATAATCATGTGGTCCTTGTTTTTATTTCTGTTTATGTGTTGGATTGTATTTATTGATTTGTGTATGTGGAACCAGTCTTGCATCTGAGAATAAAGTCCATCTGATCATGATGAATAATATTTTTGATGTGCTGCTGAATGTGGGTTGCTAGTACTTTGTGGAGGATTTTTGCATCTATGTTCATCAGGGATATTGGCCTGTATCTTTCTGCACTGTTGTGTCTTTGCCATTTTTTAGTATCAAGATAATGTTGGTTTTGTAGAATGAGTTGGGGAGGATTCTTTCTGTCTCAACTGTCTAGAATAATTTTAGCAGTTTTGGTACCAGCTCTCCCTTGAAAGTCTGATAGATTTCCGCTGTGAATTCATTGGCTCCAGGGTTTTTTTTTTTGTTGTTGTTGTTGTTTGCTAGGTAGGTTTCTTATTACTTATTCAATTTCATGGCATGTTATTGGTCTGTTCAGGGTTTCAATTTCTTCCCATTTCAATCTTGGGAGGTTGTGTGTTTCCAGGAATTGATCAATTTTGTCTAGATTTTATAATTTCATGCATACAGATGTTTATAATAATCTCTGATGATCTTTTGTATTTCTTCTGTGAAAGTTGTAATGTCACCTTTTTCGTTTTTGGAGCCAATTAATAATTTTAGCTGGTACCAAAACTGCTAAAATTATTCTAAACAATTGAGACAGAAGGACTCCTTCCCAACTCATTCTACAAAACCAACATTATCTTGATACTAAAAAATGGCAAAGACACAACAGTGCAGAAAACTGTAGGCCAATATCCCTGATGAACATAGATGCAAAAAATCCTCCACAAAATTTTTGAGTGTATTTACACTTATTTCTGCTCTGATTTTGGTTACTTCTTTTCTTCTGCTGGCTTTGATTTTAGTTTGTTCCTGTTTTTCCAGTTCCCTTAAGTGAGATATTAGATTGCTTATTTGAACTCTTTCTATTTTCATGGTGTGGACATGCAGTGCAATAAATCTTCCTCTTAGCATCACTTTAGCAGTGGGTGGACATCTCTTTATATGTTTATTAACCACTTGCGTTTCTTCTATTTAAAATAAAGGTCAAAATGTTGACTTTTTAGTGTAAAAAAGTGAATGAATTATTTTCACTTTGGAAATCAGATCATTCCTAGGGAAAAGCACAACAATTCCCAGTCCCTACCTCCCTTCTTTGAGAAATACTCTTCTGCTTGGAAATGCCAGATGTAGAGAAGAATTTTGCCGAAATATTTGAATAAGAAAGAAAATAGAAAGGTTTTGGAAAACAGAAGCAGAATTTTCTAAATAAAAGAACATTTCAGGACTAACCCCTACTAATATAAAAAAATGGCTTGACCTTTTCTTACCTAATAAGTGAGGCCTCAGTTTACCTGGGTAGAGATATAAATCCATTATGGGCTTTTGAGAAAGAAAGAGCAGAGACAGTTGGAAAGCAATTTAATTGCTAAGATACAATATTACAGATGAAAAATTGTCATTTGATGTTTCAAATTTCAGGATAGCTTACATTTCCTATTGAGATTACTAACCACACACCTCTTTTCTCCACTGGTTATTTTTCACTTGGATTTGTCCTCTACAGAGAATCTTGTATTATTTATCAGTCACATAAATCTAAAAACACCCAGCATCAGGCTTGCTTAAATGTCAGAGAAACTATTTCTTGTGTTCTTCCTCTCAGCTTCTATCAGCAACATGCTCTTTTTATGTTTTTTTCCTGCATCTTCAGTACGAATGAGAGATGCTCTTTCATCAGGCATTGGCTTCCGTCTGTTTCAGTTAAATTCAAATTTGAGCAGCTATATTCCACTTCAAAATTACGGGAGAGAAAAAAGAGAGGAACAGAGAGAGTGGGAGGCTCAATGGAGGAGGAATAAGGTAGAAGGAGGAGGGGGGAGAAAAGGAGGGAGGGAAAGGAAGGGAGGGAGGGAGAGAGGGAAGAAGACGGGAGGGAAGGTGAGAGGAAAAGAGGACAGAAAGGAGGGAAGGACTTTTTGAACCACCCTCCTTAGCCTTGTGCAGTGTTCTTGGGCAACGTCAAACTCATTTTTGCTAAACCTTAGAAATAATCACAAGCGACGAGAATGTTTGTGGAAACGTCCCCCACCCCTTCATAATCTCAACTTAAAACATCCTGATCGACTACCAACTTCTCCCATTTTCCAGCTTATTCCCTCTAATACGTGGACTCTAGCAGCTCTTGGACCCTTGCCCCTGCTATCTCTGCACTGATCATTACCTGCCCTCATGTCTTTATGCCCCTCCTTAATAGGCTGTTAGTCTCTTTAGGCTGCTATAACAAAATACCTTAGCCTTTGTTATTGTTTATTTTAAAATTTTATTTTAGAGTTGTGGGGTACAAGTGAGGGGTTGCTACATAAGTAGGCTGCCTGCAGGTGAAGTTTGGATTTCTAGCTGGCCCTCTCTCCCCCTAGTAGTGGACCAGGCACCCTTTGTGCTGTCATGTGCCCCCTTCCCTCCTCCTTCCCTCCTTCCCTCCTCCCTCCCCTAGTAGTGCCTGGTGACTGCTGATCCCTCCCTTGCACTAATGTGACTAGTGTTCAGGGCCTGCTTATGAGTAAAAACATGTGGTGTTCAGCTCTTTGTTTCTGTGATAGTTCACTTAGTGTAATGGTCTCCAGCTGCATCCAAGTTGCTATGAATGCCATGGTTTTGTTCTTCCCTATGGCTGCATAGTGTTCCATCATGTGTATGTACCACATTTTCTTTATCCAGTCCACTTTCAATGGGCATCTGGGTTGGTTCCATGTTTTTGCTATTGTGAATAGTGTGGCAACAAACATGTATGTGCAGGTGTCAAGCCGAGCAAACCATTGTCTGCTTGTACCTTGATGGTGGACTTCCTGGCTTCCAGAAATGTGAGCAATTGCGGATTCGGTGTCAGTTGAGGGCTCGCTCTGCTTCATCATAGCACCTTCTCACTGTGTTCTCGCATGGTGGAAGGGGCAAACAGGCTCCCTCAGACCTCTTTCATAAGGTCATTAATCCCAATCACAAGCACTCCACCCTCCTGACCTAGTGCCCTTCCAAAAGTCCCGCTTCTTAATACCAACCATTAGGGATTAGGTATCAACATAGGACCTTTGGAGGGTTGCAGACCTTCAGACCATAGATCAAGCTTAGATTCTGTAACCTGCTGCCAGAGTCATTTACGTGCATCCACCCTGAGTTCCCTTGCTCCTTTCTATTTCCACCATCCTACTCAGAATTAATTACCACAGGCCTCCAGTGAATCATGTGGACAATCTCCCATTTCCCTAGTCAGTTCATTCTCTCCCTCCTCCCTAGACCCATGTCTCAGATCTTCTTCTCTCTCCTCCATGCTGCAATGTCCCTCCCTACTCTTCACTCTTATGACCTAATTTCTTCTTTCACTGAGAGGTTACAAGCAATCAGAAGAGAACTTCCACATGTGCTCACCACCAGAATGCAGAGCCTAGCTGCATCTGTACTCACTGTTGTCGCAGGGGGTGAAGTCCCCCTGCACCTCTGAAGGAGAGTCCTTCCATGGTATCCTGGATTCGGTACAATCCCAACTTTACGTACTCGAGGGTGGTGCTTCCACAAGGTCACATTCTGTCTCTGCAGAGTCAGTTTCCTTCTTACTTGATCATTACTGTCAGCATAAAACATGTGGCAGGATCTTACCTTTTAAGAATTTTTTGATACAGGTGTTGATCAAAAGCTTTATAAACAAGTTGCTGTATAGTCGTTTTAATAAAGGTAAATATTATGTGAGAAGGTACAAAACGTGAAGCTGGCTCCTTTCCCTTGGTGAAATGTAAAACATTTTCCCAAAGCCCCCAAACAGTGACATGGTAGACAGACATTCTGTACAATAGGCTAAAGCAAACCTTGTTAATAGTTGTATTTAAAACAGAGTAGACGCAGCAGAAACAGGAGCTGTTACAAGGTTTCTGTGGAAGAATTAGCAAACGGGGCATTGATGGGCCGCCAACTTCAGTAAACTTAGGAAATCACAGAACTTTGATACAGATAATGTTAAAATTAAGTTCAAGAACAGTATAGCTTAGATTTTCCCACTTCCGAGAAAGTACCAGAAAGATAATAGGCAAATTCTTTTTTTTTTAAGTTGGGGTTCTCACTTTGTGGCCCAGACTGGAGTGCAGTGGCACGATCATGGCTCGTCACAGCCTCCAACTCCTCAAGCGATCCTTCTGCCTCAGTCTTCTGAGTAGACAGTACTACAGGCACATGCCGCTATGCCAGGCTAATTATTTTATTCTATTTTTTGTAGAGAAAAGGTCTCACTGTGTTGCCCCAGCTAGTCTCGACTCCTAGGCTCAAGCAATCCTCCTGCCTCAGCCTCCCAAAGTGCTTGGGTTACAGGCATGAGCCATTGCGCCCGGCCAATATACAAATTCTTAAATGGGATGCTGTTTAGATCACCTAAGGACACCGAACACATCTGCTTCTTTAAATTCTTGAATTGTATTTCTCAGCACTGGTAGGATCCATTGTCTGTGAGGATACAAGGGGCAGGTGAATTGTGCCAAATTGGCTTTGTCCATCCAGGTCGCTAGACTCATTGATACCTCTCATCTCCTGCTGCTGGAGTTTCCGGGCCCAGGATTTATGGAGCCACCTGGCTGCCCTGCAAATGATTACTTCTTGTTGGATCTTGATTCTTCACCAGCCACCCTCTTCATCTGAGTCACATCCTCTGTCACTGCCACTGAATACTGCAAGGACATGCCTAGGACCCAGTGTTGGTCTCTGGGGCCCCAAGCAGTAGAAATAGTTAATTTCAGTTGCATGATGGCTGTTTCTATTTAGAAACAAGGTCTCTGGCTGCTGAAAAGGCAATAAACCATTGTTTCTGATATCTCTGATTTTCTGGAAGTCACAGGAAATTTCATCCTCTGTGTTCAGCCACACAGGGTCCACCAAATACTCTCAGACAAGGATCTTTGCAGAAGCACATCCCACCCCAGAGGCCATGGTGCTTTCTGGGGTTGAAGGCAAACTTGATGTCACAAAGTGAGCTTCTTGGCCACTCCTGGTCTGGAACCCACTGTGGCTCTTTCACACTTACCTGGCAGCTGAAGTTCTGTGTTTGCATACCAGGAGAGTACCAACTTCATGGTGCTGAGTGTATGGCCACTCTGGCGACAGAATGCCACTTTAGTTACCTCCCCAGCTGCTGACCACTATCTCAAAAAACACCTCCTTTGACCCCAAATCACCCTCCAGCTACTACCACACATGTATGCTTCCCATTACAGCGAAACTCGAAGGGTTGAGTCTGTCCTTTCTCTCACTAGTTTCTCTCTTCTATTTATTTATAATTTTTATCGTATTTTAAAGATGTGAGGTACAATTCAGGATTAGGTATATAAGTGGACATCATATAGGTAAAGTTTGGGCCTCCCTCTGGTCCTCACTTTGCCTGGTTTGAGATCAGGTCCCTTATTGATGTTGTGTCCCCTCCCTACCCCAGCAGTATCTCACTACTGCCAATCCCTTTGTTATAGTATTGTGGTAAATGTTCAGGGTCCACTTATGGGTGAGAACATGTGGTACTCTGTTCTTTGTTTCTGTGATAGATCACTGAGTATGATGCACTCTAAATCCATCCAAGTTGCTGCAAAGTCCATATGTTTGTCCTTCTTTATGGCTGTATAATATTCCTTCAAGTATATGTACCATATTTTTTTGATCCAGTCCAGTTTCAATGGGCAGCATGGTTGGTTCCATGTTTTTGCTGTTGTGAATTGTGCTGCAGTAAACATGTGTGTGCTTGTATCTTTTTTGTAGAATGATTTGAGTTCCTCCAGGTATATTCCCAGTAGGGGGATTACTAGATCATACAGAAGATCAATTTCTAGTTATTTTATTTTAATTACTTTTTTTTTTTAGAGCAAGAATTACTGAGAGGACAGAAATGCTGCCAGAGCAGGAGGGGACCCAAATGGGTCTCCAATTTCTAGTTATTTTAGAATTTGCCACACTGCTTTCAGAGAGGTTGAATTAGTTTCTATTCCCACCAGTAGTGTAGAAGTGTTCCCTTTTCTCCGCATCCTTACTAGCATCTGTTGTTGTTTGTTTTTATTAATGATGACCGTTCTTATTGGGGTTAGGTGGTATCTCAATGTGGTTTTGATGTGCATTTCTCTGATTATTAGTGCAGCTGAGCACTTTTCCAGGTGTCTGTTGGCTGCCTGTATATCTTCTTTTGAGAAGTGTCTATTCATGTCTTTTGCCCACTTTTTAATGGGGCTATTTGTTTTGTTCCTTTCAGCACATTTAAGTTCCTTTGTAAATCCTGGATGTTAGGCCTTTGTCAGATATACAGTTAGGAAATAATTTTTTTCCCATTCTGTGGGCTGTCTCCCTGCTCTCTTGATGGTTTTTTTTGCTTTGCAGAAGCTTTTCAGTTTAATGAGGTCCCACTTGTCTATCTTATCTCTAAAGGGTTTTGGTCAGAAATTAGTTGCCTACTCCGATTTCTGTAAAGGTGTCTCCTGTGTTTTCTAAGACTTTTATAGCTTGAGCGTTTAGGTCTTTGATCCATTTGGAGTTAATTTTTTTGTATGGTGATAGGTAGGAGTCCTGTTTCAATCTTCAGCATGTGGTCAGCCATTTTTCCCAGCACCATTTCCTGAATAGGTTCTCCTCTCCCCAGTGGCTATTGGTGGAGGCTTTGTGGAGATGAATTGGTTGAGAGATTGAGGTTTTGCTTCCGGAATCTCTATCCTGTTCCATTGGTCCATATTCCTGTTCTTGTACCAATACGAGACTGTTTTGATTATTGTAGCTTTATAGTGAAGTAAAAGTCTGAAAGTGTAATACTTCCCCACTTTGTTTCTTTTGCTAAGGATTGTTTTGACTATTCGTGGTCATTTATGTTTCCATATTAATTTCTGTATTGTCATTTCCAGGTCTGAGAAGAATGATGTTGGTAATTTAATGGGTATTGCACTGACTCTGTAGATTGCCTTTGGTAGGATGGACATCTTCACAATGTTGATTCTTCGTATCCATGAGCATGGCATATTTTTCCATCTGTGTCTTCTTGGATTTTTTTGAGCAATGTTTTGTAGTTTTCATTGTAATAGTCTTTCACTTCTCTGGTTAGGAAGATGTTGAGGTATTTCATTTTTTTGTGTGTGTGGCTATTGTGAATGGGATTGTGCTTTTTATTTGGTTCTCTGCCTGTTTGTTGTTGGTAGATAAGAATGCGACTGTCTCTTGCACATTTATTTTGTACCCCAAGACTTTGTCAGTGTTCTTTATCAGGGCAAGGAAGTTTTTGACAGATTCTCCTGGATTTTCGAGGTATAGGGTCATATTGTCACCAAAGAGGGATAACTTAACTTCCTCTTTTCCTATTTAGATACCCCTGATTTCCTTCTCTTGTCTAATTGTTCCATCTAGGACTTCCAACAAAATGTTAAACAGAGAGAGTAAGAGTGGGCAGCCTTGTTTTGTTCTAGTTTTCAGGGGAAATGCTTCCAGTTTCTGACACTTAGCAATATGCTGGTTGTGGGTTTATCATAGGTCACACTCACTATTTTGAAATATGTTCTAGGTGTTTGAGGGTTTTTCTTAAGATGGGATGCTGGATTTTATCAAATGCTTTTTCTGTATCTAATGATATAATCATGTGGTTCTTGTTTTTACATCTATTGATGCATTTAATTACATTCATGGTCCTGTGAATGTTGAACCAGCCCTGCATCCTAGGTATGAAGCCTACTTGGTCATGGTGGATGATTTTTGAGGTGTGTTGTTGGATCCAATTTGCTAGAATTTTTTTGAGAATTTTTGCATCTATGTTCATTAGGGATATTGACCCATAGTTCTCTCTTTTTGTTGGATATTTACCCAGTTTGGGTATCAGTGTGATAATAACTTCGTAAAATGATTTGGGGGAGAATTCCATCTTTCTCAATTGCCTGAAACATTTCAGTAGGATTGGTTATCAGCTCTGGAAAGCCCAGGGTTTTTTTTTTGTTTTTTGTTTTTGGTAGATAGTTTTCTTATGATGGAGTCAATTTTCTGAGTTGTTATTGGTCTATTTAATGTCTCAGTGTCTTCTTGTTTTTATCAGTGTGGTGTTAACTTCGTAAAATGATTTGGGGGAGAATTCCATCTTTCTTAATTGCCTGAAATAGATTGGTATCAGTTCTTCCTTGTATGTTTTGTAGAATTCCTCAAAAAAAGCCCAGGGGTTTTTTTTTGGTCAATAGTTTTCTTGTGACAGAGTCAATTTCCTGGGTTATTTAGTGTCTCAGTGTCTTCTTGTTTCAACCTTGGAAGGCTGTGTGATGTCAGAAAATCCTCCATTTCATTTAGATTATCGAGTTTGTTCCATATAGTTGTGCTTAGTAATCTCTGATAATCTTCTGTATATCTTCAGGGTCAGTTGTGATTTGATCTTTTGTATTTCTGATTGTGTTTATTTGGGCTTTTTCTTGGTCATTCTGGCTAGGAATCCATCAATCTTGTCAATTCTTTCAAAGAACCAGCTTTTCGTTTTGCTGATTTTTTCCTATGATATTTTTGTCTTTTATGTTCCATATTTGGACTTTTACTTTGGTGATCTAGGTCTTCTGCTAAAGTTAGGGTTTTGGTAGTCTTGCCTTTCCAGTTCCCTTAGGTGATTTGTTAGACTGTTAACTTGTGATCTTTCCATTTTCTTGATGTGTGTTTGTACAGATATAAATTCCCCTTTTGAAACTGATTTCATGGCATCCCAGAGGTTTTGGTAAGATGTTTCTTCATTTGTTTTTTTCATTTGTTGCCAGGAATCTTTTAATTTCTGTTATGATTTCTTCTTGAGCCAGGAGTCATTCAGCATCATGCTGTTTAGTGTCCATGTCTTTGTGGGCTTTGGGGGAATTTTGTTGGTATTGATATTTATTTTTATTCCACTGTGGTCAGAGAAGGTACATGGCAGTATTTAGATCTTATAAAATTTGTTTATGCTTGATTTATGGCCGAGGGTGTGGTTGATCTTGGAGTACATTCTATGTGGTGATGAGTAGAATGTATATTTTGTGGTTGTTGGGTGGAGTGTTCTATAGTTATGTATCTATTAAGTCTGTTTGGTCAAGTGTCAAGTTGAGGTTCTGGATCTCTTTGCTGATTTTTGCCTCAGTGATCTATCTAGGGTTGTTAGTCGGGTTTTTAAGTCCCCAGCTATAATAGTATTAGCATCAATATCTTTTTTTATTTACTTAGTAGTTGCTTTATAAATGCTGGTGCTCTTGTGTTGGGTG
>CAUYQG010074761.1:0-16041 GCA_963574415.1 Tarsius wallacei | reverse complement strand
TCCCAGGCTTCATCGCAGCGGGAGCAGGGCAAGTGGAGGCTGAGGGTGGAGGGGAACTCAGTGTGTGTGTACTGTAACGCCAGCCTCGGCCCACGAGCGCCCACGCCTGGCTGATTTTTGAGTTATTGTAGAGATGAGGTCTCGCCAAGCTGCCCAGGCGGGTCTCGAACCCGCGGGCTCAGGCAATCCACTCGCCTCAGCCTCCCAAGGCGCGGGATTACAGGCTGAGCCACCGGGCCCAGCTTCTTTTTCTTTTTCTTTCTTTCTTTTTTTTTTTTTTTTTGAGTTGGAGTCTCACGCTGTCGCCCAGACTGGAGTGCAGTGGCCGCTCCCGGCCACCGCAGCCTCAACCTGCTGGGCTCCAGCGATCCTTCCGCCTCGGCCTTCCGAGTAGCCGGAATTACAGGCCTGCGCTACCACACCCAGCTGATTTTTTGATTTATTGTAGAGATGAGGTCTCACCAAGCTGCCCGGGCGGGTCTCGAACCCGCGGGCTCAGGCCATGCACTCACCTCAGCCTCCCAAGGCGCGGGATTACAGGCTGAGCCACCGAGCCGGCTGAGGTGTTATCTTATTGCGGTTTTAATTTGCATTTCCCGGATGATTAGGAATGTTGACAGCTTTGTCCATACCTGTCAGCATTTGCATGTCTTCTTTTGAGAAATGTCTGTTTAGATTGTTTGCCCATTTAAAAAATTGGGTTGTCTTTCTGCTACTGAGTTCTTTGAGTTTCTTATATATTTTGGATTCTAGCCCTTATCAGAGGTATACTTGCAAATATTTCCTCCCGTTCCGTATGTCGTCTCTTCCATCTATTGACTGATTCCTTGCTGTGCAGAAGTGTTTTGCTCTGATGTAATCTTATTTGTCTGTTTTCACTTTTGTGTCTGAGCTTTTGGAGTCATGTCTTAAAATTCATTGCCCAGACCGATGTCATGGCTCTTTCCCGTGTTTTCCTCTAGTAGTTTTACAGCTTTAAGTCTTATGTTTAAGTTTTGAATTCACTCTAAGTTTATTTTTCCACATGATATGAGATGAGAATTAAATTTTATTCTACTGCATGTGGATATCAAGCTTCACCAACACCATTTACTAAAGATACTGGCTTTTCCCTGTTGCATGTTCTTGGACTTTTGGCAAAAATCAATGGACTATAAATGGATAGGTTTATTTCTGGGGTCTCTATTCTGTTCCATTGGTCTATGCGTCTGTCTTCATGCCAGTACAATGCTGTTTTGATTACTATAACTTTATAGTATATTTTGAAGTCAGATAGTGTGATGCCTCTAGCTTTGTTCCCCCCTCCCCCTTTGGCTATTCAGGATCTTTTGGGTTTTCATATGCATTTTAGCATTGTGTTTTTTATGTCTCTGAACAATGCTATTGGAATATTGATAAAGATTATATTGAATCTATAGATTACTTTGGGTAGTAAGAATATTTTTGACAATATCGATTCTTTCAATCCATGAACACAGAGTATTTGTTTCATCAATGTTTTATAGTTTTCAGTGTACAGATTTTTTACCTCCTTGGCTAAGTTTATTCCTAAGTATTTTATTCTTTTGGATGCCATTGTAAATGAGATTATTTTCCTGATTTCTTTTTTTTTTTTTTGAGTTGGAGTCTCACACTGTTGCCCAGATTGGAGTGCAGTGGCCGCTCCCGGCCACCGCAGCCTCGACCTGCTGGGCTCTGGCGATCCTTCCGCCTGTCCTTCTGCCTCAGCCTTCCAGTAGCTGGAACTACAGGTGCGTGCTACCACGCCCGGCTAATTTTTGATTTATTGTAGAGATGAGGTCTCGCCAAGTTGCCCAGGCGGGTCTCGAACCCGCGGGCTCAGGCAATCCACTCACCTCAGCCTCCCAAAGGCGCGGGATTACAGGCTGAGCCACCAAGCCCAGCTTGATTTCTTTTTTTAAAGAGAGTTTGCTGTTATTGTATAGAAATGCAACAAATTTTTGTACCTGTGTGTTAATTGCTGTAGCCTGCTTTACTGAATACAGTACATTGATTAGTTCTGATAGTTTTTTGGTGGAATCTTTAGGGTTTCTGTACATGAAATCATGTCATCTACAAACAGAGGTAATTTTACGTCTTCCTTTCCAATTTGAATGCCTTTTTTTTCTTTCTCTTGCAGAACTGCTCTGGCTAGGATCTCCAGTACTATGTTGAATAGAAGTGGCATGCTTGTTTTATTTCTGGTCTTAGTGGGAAATCTTCCAGCTTTTCACCACTGAATATGATGTTATTGTGGATTGCCATCTATGGCTTTTATTGTATTGAGATACATTTCTCCTATATCTAATTTGTTAAAAGTTTCTATCATAAAAGGACATCGAATTTTTTTCACCTGTTGAGATGATCATATCGTTTTAATCTTTCATTCTGGTAATGACATACCACATTTCTTGACTTGTATACTTAAACCATCCTTGCATTTGTGGGATGAATCCCACTCGATCATGGTGTACAGACTCTTCAATGTGCTGTTGAATTTGGTTTTCTAGTATTTTGTTGAAGATTTCTGTATCTCTGATCATTAGGAAGATTGGCCTCTAATTTCATTTTCTTGGCTGGTTTGGTGTCAGGCTAGTGTTATCCTGGTAAAATGAGCTTAGAAAAGTTTCTTCCTCTTCAGTTTTTTGGAAGAGTTTGAGAAGAATTTGGCATTCGTTTTTTTCTTTAAATGCTTGCTAGAGTTCATCAGTGAGTCATCAGGTGCCAGGCTTTTCTTTGATGAGAGACATTTTGTTACTGGCTCAATCTTCTTACTCAGTGTTGGTCTTTTCAGATTTTCTCCTTCATGATTCAGTCATGGAAGGTTGTTTGTTTGAAGGAACACGTCCACTTCTGTAGGTTATCTAATTGTTGGCACACGATTGTTCATACTAGTCTCTCATGCTCCTTTGAATTTCTGTTGTATCAGGCGTCTCCTCGTCCGTTTCTCATTGTGTGTGTTTGGGTCTTCCCGCTTTTCTTCTGAGTCTGGCTCAAAGGTTACCAATCTCATTTTTCATTTCAAAAGCCAACTCTCAGTTTCCCTTTTTTCTAGTTTCTGTCTCCTTTATTTCTGCTTGAATCTTTTGTTTTCTTTATTCTATTAACTTTGGGCTAAGTTTCTTCTTTTTTTAGTCTCTTGAGGTGTAATGTTAAGTTGCTTATTTAAAAGCTTCATTGTTACTTTTGCCATAGGACAGCTCTGGGTGCATTGTATGGGAGTTATTGTAGTTATTGTATTCTATATGTCTAGAATTGTGTTTGTTTTTTGTGATTTCTATCTCTTTATTTAACTTCGAGTTTTGTTCATGTACTCTTTTCCTTATATCATTGTTTAGTGGTGTTCTCTGGTAGCTTTCTGACATTTCTTAAAACAATTACTTTGAATTTGTTATCAGGCAGTTTATAAATCCCCATGTCTCAGTCAGTTACTGAGACATCAGTGTGTTCCTTTGGCAGCGTCATGTTTCCTTGCTCTTTCGTATTCCTTGAAGCCTCGCCTTGCTCTCTGCACACTGGAGGAAATGATCACTTTCTTCCATCTTCACTGAAGGGAGATGCCTGCCCCAGCCAGCCGGGGTGGGGATTCCAAGGCGCTCTCAAAACTTTTCTGTGTGTGTGCTGTTCCACGCCACCTGCTCTCTCGCAGGAGGGAATCCTGGCGATTGTGTGTCTCTCTGGACCCCACAGAGCCAGACCAGATGTTGAAAGAGCCCTATTTGGTTTCCCTGGGGCAGAGCCCCGATGCGTCCGGCTTTTGTTTCCTCTCTCGAGTCTGCCGTCTGCATGAGACATGCTTACCGTGCGTGGGGCCTGTCTGAAGAGCAGCAGCCTGAGGGAGGGTCGGCTTGGTGCCCGAGCACTCGGGGCCGTTCCGCTGGGGGAGGCCCGCAGCAAGGGGTCCCGAGAAGCTCGTGGGGAGCTTCCTGACAGAGTCCATGGAGTTGTCAGGGGGAGACCCGGCTTCTCCTCCTTGCGCCCAGGCCCTCCCAACCCACCCGCTCTGCTGACCATCTCAGGAAGCAGGGGGAGGCGAGAAGGACGTGGGCCTCCACAGCAGCACCCTGCACTGCTCGGGGAGCCGGATGCCCATGCCCTCTGCTTTCGCATTTCCACAGGGGAGGAGCTGCGGGCCGATAGGAGTTTCTCCTGGCACTGAACGATGCCCTCTTGGGGGAGGGGCGATGTGGACCAGGTGAAAATTCTCACCCTCTCCCATGCATCGATTCCCGGACTTTTTGTCCCAACAGTGTGCTAGAACTTCTCCACTGGGCTTCCAGACTCCCGCAAAAGTGCTCTTATCCGTGGGCAGTTGCCAAAATTGCTGCTGCAGCAGGGGGTGGCAGTATGAGGCTTATATTCCACCATCCTGCTGGCATTCCAAAGCTGGTTTCTCAAGAATGGCATGCTTTGTGCACAGAAGCAAAAGCATGGAACCAACTGCACTGCCCATCAAAAGAAGACTGGACAAAAGAAAGTGGTATATATATATACAGTGGAATATTATGCAGCCATAAAGAACAAAATCATGAACTTCGCAGCAATCTGGATGGACTTAGAGTCTATAATACTGAGTGATCTTTCACAGAAACAAAGAACTGAGAATCACATGTTCTCACTTACAAGCGGACCTTTGGACAACTATCGTGATAGTATAAGAAAGGGGTTGGCAGTAGCAGGAAACTGCCAGGAGGGGGACGGGGAAGCGGGATTGCAGTCGTGGGAGTCTGCCAGGGGAAGGGGGGCACACCTCATCCACCAGGGTGCCTGCATAATGAACATTTGTGTACCTAACCCTGAACTGTACCCCATATCTTTAAAATAAAAAAATTAAAAGTATTTTTTAAAAAAGAATGTCACGCTTTATGTACTATGTCGAAAATGAAAATAATAATAAAGTATGTGTGTTGAGCACCCTCTTGCCTGATAACTTTGTACATGCTGTCTGATTTTACGGTGATGTCGGGAACAGTAATATCTGCCATAGGCATAGATTTCTGCCAGCTAGCCTCCGTGCTTTATGCAGATCACTCAACAGAGTTCTCAGCAGGCCTATGGTGTTACCCCATTTTGCAGGTGGGGAAGCTCAGCATGCACCCGGGAAGTGGCCGAGCCAGAACTGGAACCCAAACCTGCCTAGGCCAAAGCCCCTGCCCTCTCACCAGGCCACTCTGGCGTTCTCAGAGAGAAGAAAGTCACAGCATGTCCAGCCTAACCCGGCCGGGCGCCCTCCCCAACCCCAGCACACTCAGGCAGGGCTGGTTCTTCCACACTACTCTGGGGTCGGGGTCTGACGCAACACGCGGGGGACAATGTCACTTCCCAGGAGCGCCTCACTGGAGATGCATACGGCCTGTGGCTGGTGTGGCTCAAGGCCTACTCAGTGCTTATCAGCCCAGCCCTTGCTTTTCAACGTCCACAGAAACCCTCCGTGCTACATCACGGACGAGGATTTGAAAAGCCCGACCGACAAGCTTGGGCTGAAGTCTGGCTCCAGCCGTTTGTCTTTCTTGGGCCTGGCCAGATGCCGGTGTTCCTCAGTCATCCTAGGCCACCCAGCAGGGTGCCAGGCAAGGGCGACTTTCCTGGTTCCACAAATCCTGTTTCTTTGAAAAACAAGAGGCTCAGACTAGAGAAGCGTTTTTTTCACACTTGAAAGTTTTCTTTCATAAACAAATGCAGACTCAGCATTAACATACATATTTTTTCCTATACTTTTCACATCTGTGTGCTTGTCTTTCTTCCCTGAGCCAGTTCAGGCTGCTGTAACAAAAACACCAGAGACTTGGTGGCTTCATCCGCGAATACTCATTCCTCGCAGTTCTGGGGCTTGGGAGTTGCAAACTCAAGACACCAGGCGGTGCAGTGTTTGGTGTCTGCTGGGGCCCGCTTCTCGGCCTGCAGACAGCACACTACTTACTTGTATCATTTAGTTCACTTCTCCAAGAAACCGAAGGCATAGGTATAATTAATTCAATTTTACAAATAAGTAGACGGAGACCGAAAGCCCTAACTAAATTTAAGCCTCCTAAGTGGAGGCGCTGACATTTGAACCCAGGTCTAGCTGGAACCTTAAGCCCCAATATCCATAATCACGATGTGGGCTGCTTCTAACGGAATTTTCTACCTCTCAGGGCACCCTGCCCACTGCTGTTTTCCACCCAGGTTTATCGCCACTCCCGCATCGGCCGGAGCTCCTTGCTGTGGGTCCTCACATGGAAAGGGCAGAGAGAGAAAGATTCCCTGCATCTCTGTGTTCCCAGCCTATAGCACAGTCCCTGGCACACAGCAGACATTCAGCCAGTATTTGATGAATAAATTAACACACGTGCAAACGAATAAGGGGGGGGATGTCTGAAACAATCAGAAGAGCTGCTGAGGATGTGGGAATAATCCACGATGTGGCCGTCCACGGCCTCTTACGCCAAAGGACCACGCGGAGAAAGAAGCTGAGTATAAAAACCCAACTCCCAAAAAGGCGTGGGCGTGCCAGCGTCACAAAGCCATCAGCGAATGCAGCAGTGACGGGAACAGACCACACGTACAGTTTATTTATCCAGTCAACACTGGATGAGGACCCATTTTAGAGATTATATGAGCTTGCACCGGCACTGTGCTGGGAGCTTCAGAATCAGAAAAGAGTAAAACAGTTTTTGCCCTTAAAAAGTTCATGGCTAGGAAGACAGAGACACATGTAAGCAATATTGTGAGCTAAAAATGGAGTGTATCATGCAGCCATAAAGAAGGACAAATATATGGGCTTCGCAGCAACTTGGATGGATTTGGAGTCGATCATACTCAGTGATCTATCACAGAAACAAAGAACAGAGCACCATATGTTCTCACTCATAAGCGGAACTCGAACAATTATAATACAATAAGAAAGCGTTTGGCAATAGTGGGAAACTGTCAGGGGAGGGGGGTGGGATTGGCAGTTGAGGGAAACTGCCAGGGAAGGGAGGGGCACCCCTCATCAACAAGGGTACCTGCATAATCAATGTTTGTATACCTAACCCTGAATTGTACCCCACATGTTTATGGTAAAATAATAATAATAATAATAAAATGGAGTGTATCAATCAGTACAGGCCAGTTAGTGCTGCAGTGACAAACAACCCCCAACTCTCAGTGTCTTTAATTGACAAAGCTCATGCCACCATGACCTTCACTCAAGCTATTCTGACTCTAGGGCCCAGGCTGACCTAGCAGCCGTTGCTGACTGCTGACAGAGGGAAAGAGAGCATGGCAGTCCTCATGAGCTCTTAAAGAGTATGTCACTTTCGATTCATCAGAAATCACACGGCCATATTTAACTGCAAAGGGGCAGGGAGAAATTTAACTCCACTGAGGCAGAGGGAGAACCGGACACGCCAGGGGAACACTATCATGGCCATTGCCTAGAGGAGTGAACAAGTTGCTCTGGGAGCTCAAACGGGCCTTTACTCTGAGTGAGTAGCTGGGGTCCTGTCCAAAGAGGAGCTGCCACCGGAACTGGGTGACGAGCACCCTGGTCACCATGCTGGTGCACGGGATCCGGGAGGCTGGCGCCTCCGCCATCCTCGGTGCCGTGCGGCGTGCGGTGGCGTCACTGCCTCTGGAGTGCGTGTGTGTTCTGCTTCACTGGAGACACGACGACGAGGCTGGAAATCGCAGCTGCTTCCTGAGCAAGAGCTCTGTGTCCAGGGAGGCTTGTCGGGGTCGGAGGGTCATCTGGGTCGCTCCCTCAAAAAGGACCACACACTTTGACTACTGATGCCATGTACAGGCGATAAATAAAATCACAGATTCCCCGAGAAGAAGATATTCATCATAAACACTTAGTCTAATTTCTGTACAGAGTCCACGAGGACCCTTGAATTATCATTTCCGAGAATCGCTGAAATCATCTTGCATTGCATTTTTGTACTAAAAGTAATAACTCATTAAACACGCACATGTAAGCTCTTCCCCAATTATGTCCTTTTGTTGGCAATTCATTTTCTGTCTGAGAGACTTCCTTTTCTTTGAGTTGGAGGCTCGCTCTGTCTCCCAGACTGGAGTGCAGTGGCCTCTCCCGGCCACCGCAGCCTCGACCTGCTAAGAGCTGGACTCCCGATCCCCTCCGCCCCTGGGCAAGGCTCCCAGAGGCACCAGGCACTCTGCTTTCCACCGCACATGCATTGTTTGGTCAATCTCTCCGAGCAAGCTGAAGGCGCAGGCAGGCCTTGTTATTCCAACTCTACCCAGGAGGAACTGGAGGCCAGAAGACTGAACCTAAGCCTAAAAGGGGGGACAGAGAGCCGACCTGCTCTGGCTTGCGCCTAAGCCCATGACCTCTGCGCAGGCTGCCTCCTCCCGCCCTGCGGCCTCGGCCCCTCCCGGCTGCGTTTTCTACCGGGCTCACCGCCACTCCCACCGTTCTTCGGGAACATCTGCTTCCACAGCCCCTTCTGAGCCAGATGAAGGGGGGGACCACGGCGGGGCGGCAGGCCCAGGGTCAGCGTTTGTCAAGCACAAAGTCAGCCGTCGAAGGAGCGGCGGGTGGTTTCCATAGCAACAGAATCGCGATCAAACAACAAGGGCTGTCGAGCATCACCTGTGAACTCAGCCCGGTGCTGCCGCTGCGGGGCACGGAAGGGGACCAGGAGAAGGCTGCAGAAGACGCAGAGGGCAGGGGCCAGCGCGGGGTGGGTGTGGCTGCTTCCCAGGACCAAACCCCTGGGAGGGCTGGAAAGGGGCTGCAGTTCAGCAGGCAGACCTCCTCCCCAGCTGGGCTCATCCCTCTGCCACGGTCCGTGGAGCCACTGCCTGCAGCATCTCAGTGGAAACCGTGGGTGCAAGAGGAATCGGGTGGCCGGAGAGGCAAGCGGCTACTGGTTTCCTTGTGAACCTGCATCTATCTAGGAAGCATGCTGGCTGTGGCGTAAATTTCATCCAGACTTGGGCTGCGAGGTGGGTCTGATCGGGGGATGAAGGCCCCTTGCCCTCGACGGCAAGTGTTTGTTAAAGATCTCTTTAGTGCACGTTGCTCTGCCTGTTCAGAGGATCTTACATGGAGAACGAGGACTGAGGAGAATCGAACCCGCTCCAAGGAATGATGAATTTAATACAGTCATGACTTCAATACAAACCGTAAAATTAAAGTCCACCAGGATAACGACAGGGCAGCTCTGATGGCCTCTCCACTTCCTTCTCACTGGGTGAAATTCGCTGCAGGAAAGGCTGGGACCTGGACTTCCGTTACTCCCACTGGCCCACAGCAGCTCTCGGTCGCTCTGTCACTTCCTCTGGTCATAGATGCCATGCCCCCATCTTCTTCAAGGGACAGAGCCTTTGCCAACTGTACGCCCAGGGTGCTGGCCCCTGCTGCTGCCTGCCGCCGTGCAAACGCCTGGGTTTAAAGACCAGAACTGGGCAGCGGCAGGGCTCCCTTAAAAGGGGGGGCCTGGCCCCTCTTGGCCGGGGCGAGGCTCCCACAGGCACCACGCGCTTTGCTTCCGCCTTACCTGCATCACTTTATGCATTTTGCCAAGTTACCTAACAGCACAGGCATTATCATCCCAATTTTACAAGCGAGGAAATCGCACATCGAAATCACCGGTGGAGCTTGTGAAGAATGCAGTTCCCCGGGCTTCATGGCCAGGGGATTCAGTCGATGAGCCAGAAAAGTTGTTCCGGCAGAGGGATCAGAGTCTGCTGGCACCTGTTGATTAGGAAGACCCCATGGAGCTTTCAGGAACAATGAGAATCCCCAAGGACACCCCCTGCAGGCCCCACAGACACTTCTAACTTCCTTCACCAGTTCCAAGAAAAGACGAATCCCCAGTGCTCTCCAAACTCCCCATGAGATTCTGAAGGCTGTGGGACCGGCCTAGGAAACACTCGCGTGCACAGCGGCTGGGAATGTTATTTCCAGTCAGGAAAGTCTGTGCCTCTCCTCGCAAATCTCATCTTCTCAGTTTCAAAATGGGGAGGGCAACACCTTTCCTGCGGCCACCCCAGACCCTGAAGTGTCAGAGCAGGGCTCGAACTGGACTTGCGCAGCCTAAAGCTGCATTTCGCCTGGAAGCCAGAGCCGCTCCAGAGGCTGCAGTAAGCCTCCCCAGGTCTCCAGTGGCCACGGGCCAGGCGGGGTGCCGTGTCCGTGAGGAGCAGAAAGAACACGTGAGCAGTGTGTGTCCCAGAGGAGGCGCTCAGGACACAGCCAACGGATGCAGGATCAGACGATGCTCAGTGGTGTCAGCGATGGGGCCCCTCTCTGGTCTGGGCCTTCTGCCAGTGTGTCTGAGTCCCGCCCTGCAGAAGGTGGGCTCTACTGTTTATCCATACAATGTCCACTTAAGTGACAGCGTCCAGCTCTCGGCCTCCACAACCCAGGACAAGTTGGGGCATATAACCCCTTTCATCCGGTCCCCTTCCCCCTCCCCTGGACACCCCACTCCCCGTCTCAGCCCGCATCTTCCTCATCTGTAACATGGAGCTACCAACCCTCTTTATCCTGCTGCTGGAGGTCAAAATTAGGTGACCCAGTGCTATGGACTGTTTGTGTCCCCAAAACATGTAGTTGAAGCTGGAATCCCCAGTATGAGCACGCCCGTATGTTCTGATGCAGGCGCTCAGGCCACAGTCAACACTAGCGGGACCTGGGCTTTGGAGGCAGCGTGGCTTGGGCAGGTCACTGGGCCTCTCGGGCCTATTTCTTCATCTGGGGAGGGCGTCCACCTACTCATGATCATGCAGCAGGGAAAAGGCAGTTAATTTAGCGTGAGCACTTTAGCAAAGCGCTCCCACAGTGCTTAGTGAAGGCTGCTCTTGTCCCAGGGCAAGGAGCCCTCCCTCCGGGCCCCCAATCCTGTGTATACCACCTGCGCAGATGTGCCTTCCAATGAATTGACGGGAGCTCTGTGGGCAGGCCTGGCTGCTGGCTTGTTCGGGGGCGGCAGAAAGATGGAGGTGAGCCGGGCACAGGTGAGCGGAGGACAGACCGAACCCTGCCCACTCTTAACGTCCCCCTTGGCCTCCGGCCCCTCCCTGAACTACAGGCCACATACTCTGCGTGCCTGTGCCCTTGCAGACCCCTGCCTGGAATGCCACCCCGTCCTGGCTTCAGCCTGGCAGATTAGAAGCCATGTTCCCAAACGCAACTCTTCCGTGAGCTTCTCCTCTGTGCAGTCTCTGGTGGCGTTTTAAGTGCCCCCGGCAACTCTCAACACGTCGCGCTGGCTCTCTCTCTCACCCGCTCCCTGTATTTCGCCCTCAAGGGCAGGGCCTGGGTCTGATCATTCCCAGCATCTGTTACAGCGCCGGCTACGGGGGTGACACACACTCCATGTTTGCTCAATAAATAAGTGAATGGGTGATAGATACCCAGCTGATCCCGCTATGAGAACCTGAGTCCGCACATTCCAAAGAAGAGGCTCTGCCTGGCATCGTGGTGGAGAGCACAGGCTTTGGAATCCAAATTCCACTTCTCTTAAAATGTGCTTGTTGGGGTGAATTAGTCTCTGCACGTTTCCCTTTCCCCGTCTGTGCGGTTGGGACCGACAGCATCCATCTCACGCAGCGGCCGTGGGCGTCAAGTGAGTCGATGCCTGTGAAGCATTCGGCTGAGGCCTGACACACACCAAATCCCTCACACACCCCCGACGGCCGTAACCCTTGTCAAATGGCCCGGTCAAGTCACACACCACAGATGGTTTTAATTTTATTTTTGGGTGCGCTCTGCAAATTCTTGCCTATGAGCAATTTCCTAGTCTAACCAGGAAATCATGTACACACCTGTGGCCGCGCTCTGCTCACCGGAAAGGACCCTGTGGGCTTGAATCCTTGATCACCGGAAGCCTAGACTCACCAGGCTCCCTTTGGAGACGATAAATCAGAGGGATTCCCAGCGCGCGGGGATCGCTAAGAGCCTGGAACTGCTGTGAGAAACTGCTGTCTGAGGACTGACTTGCAAGGCAAACAACATTCTGGTAAAGTGACAGGAGCCAACACCAGGCCTCCGCGTGCAGGCACCGCGGCTGTTTCGACTGGTCCCCTCGTTTAATCCTCACACCAGCCTTCCAAAGCAGGAGACCCAGGCCTCGATGTCCGTTTTTCACTTGAGGATGGAGTTGTTAGGAGGTGAGGACCTTCCTTGGGTTGCCAAGCCAGCCTCAGCTGCCGGCCCTCAGGGCCTCTCGGTCTCCTTTGAAACCCCTTGAGAATTCCTCTCAAGCCCGCAACCCTGACGGAGTTTGTGAGGCACAACAATGTGCTTAAGGGTGTGTGCTGGAAAATTACGGTGCCCTTTCCTGTCCAGAACAATTCAGTCCTAAATCACTAGGCAGGTGTCTAGGGAAGCTTGGGCAAGGGAGGTCGGGTCACGACCCGTGAGGGACAGACACCACGGGATGGCTGTGACTCCCCTGTGGCAGCACGGTGGGGCTGGGGAGGCGGCAGGGAACCGAGGGCCCGTCCCTCCTGGTGCGCGTCACCTGCCACTACGGCGTTTCCACGACGGACCGCATAGACAGTGGTGGTTCCGTAGGATGAGAAGATCTGATTTCTTTTCCCTTGTGTGTGTGCGTTGCTGGCTTAATTTATTACCGTTTGACACCCAGTGACACTGACATGCCCCACCAGGCCTCCGGTGAGTCTGACCTGCCCAATAAACACAGCACGGGGAGTGGACGGCTATGACATGCATCCACGCTGAACTGCAGTGATTACAAGATCTGATTTCCACCGCCCCTTTTCCATGCTTAGACACACAAATACTCACCATTAGTGCTACAGCTGCCTGCAGTATTCACTACCTGCCGTACAGGTTTGCAGCCTAGGCGCGAAAGGCCATCCCGCACAGCCCAGGGGTGTGGTGGGCCGCTCCGTCTAGGCGGTGACGGGCGCTCTGCAATGTGCACGCGAGGAAACCGCCCCCAAATGCATTCCTTGGAGCATAGCCTCATTGTTAAGTGCGTCTACATTTTTTTTTGCAATGAATGCGCAGTCGTGAATAGCTTGCAGCATCTTTCAAAATTAAAAATAAGAGCAAGGGGGAGCAGAAGCTGAGAGGAACCGTGGCCTGTTTGGGGGACTCACCACCTGCCTCTCCGCCAGGCTGGGCAGAACGAGTGGGCGGCCCTGGCCTGGGGACGGGAGTGCTGACGCGGCAGGAGCGCGCGTGGGTCTTGGCGGGCGGTGCCCACGCAGGCTTGCGCAACAGGCCCGGGGTTGGGGTTTCCTGGTGGCTTTCGCAGCCCCGCTTCCGAATGCTCGGAGGTTCACGCCCACGGGGTCCACCTGGCGCGTGCTGGGGGCTCTCTGAGTCAAAGACACTCCTGAGTCATTTTGAAAATATCCAAGTCATCTTCACAACTCTGCCCAGCCTCTGCTGCCACTCACGCAGGGCCCAGCGGCAAAACCCAGGGGTGAAGGGCAGACAGGCCACTGTTCCTGGAGGAGGCGGGGGGCTCCTCTCTCAGCAGCGGCTTTCCAGGACACTTCCCTGCCAAATTTCTCACCACTGGGTTCTGTGAGGACACTCCGAACGCGGTCATTCTGCTCTTGCGACTGGGTTCTATTTGATGCAAGATAAATAGCTGCTGTTTGTCGAGCTCGTGTTGAGTGCCAGGTGCGTCACTTCATTGGCTCCTCACAACAATCCTGTAAAGTGGACACTGGTACGGAGAAAAACATGTCATGTGACTCCCAAGGCCACCCCTGGTTGGTAGCAAAGCTAAGACTCCACACCAGATTTTCTGATATCAAAACCCAAACTGAGCTTCTCGGTATGCCAAAGTGCCTTTCCGTTAAGCTCCAACAGTTTGCAGTTTTCTAGTTTTCAAACGTGGCTAATGCTGCAAAGAAGGAAATGCTGCGAGAATGAAAAAGAAACAAGGACCGAGGGATTGCGTGTTGCTCTGTGCTGGCACCGTGTGTAGCGCCTTCGTTTGGCCAAATTAATCCTCATCAAAACCCAAGACTCTCCTGTCACAGATGAGAAAGCCAACGCCTAGAGAAGTCAGGAGCCGCGGCCACACCACGTGGGTGGGCAACCTCGGGCCAGGACTCAGGCAGCTGTCCTGAGAGCCAGTTTGCTAACGTCCCTGACACAGAATTAAAGGGACAGCTTCGCTGGATCATGAAGGTATAGTGAGCTGATGCCTGGCGCCCGGGCGCTCCACAGACACCGCCTTCCTTCCTTCTTTCTGGCTGGGTTCGAAGGATCTAGTGTGGGACCCCGTGGAAGGTGTGGACCCCAGAGGCACAGCCCATCGCCCCAGAGGGGCTGCTCATCCCAAGCCCCACACTGGGCGCACAACTCAGAGAGCGAAGTTGCAGATGGAAGCAAGGCCGTCCGACATGCTTGGCCGTCCTCTCCTTCTCTGCCACCACCACTGGCAGGGAACTCCATGAGGCCCGGGCCTTGCTGTCCTCTTCCCCTTCCTCCGTCCACCACCAGACACGGGAGGCTTGTGAGAAGCCTTTGCTGAATGAATGAGTGAATGGATACCAACCTTACTCTAAAACTGAGCACAGTTTCAAGTCGAGGAGGCCTTGTCCTCCCGGGAGCTCCAAACCCCGGGAATAAACCAACACTCCTAGGCTCCTGCCCCAACCTGACAGATGCTCGGGGATGACTCACCGGCTTGGCCAGGAGCCCACTTCCCAGCTGAAGTGCAGCACAGGCTGTCCGGGGCCAAGCACGATGAATCACGGGCAGCGTGGACAGCAGGCCTGAAGAAGCGCGGTGCAGGGACAGGAGCACTGGGCTGGGAGCGCGTGGCCCCAGGAGTCCATGACCTGGCTCAACTGGTGGGACCGTCCTGGCCTCCACCACGCCGTCTGTGGCAGTCTTTCCCCGTTGCATCAAGGCTTGAGCAAGAACAAGCCCTGGGCTTTGCCCTCAGAGTGAAACACACTCCATCAGCCACAGACCTCTCAGCTCCCTCCCACCTCCCTTCTGCTTCCATGTCCAGCGTGTTGCCAGGCAGAGGTTGGGGCGAGGAGGCTGACAAGGGTTCCTTGCTTGACCAGACTTTAGTCAGGCTCCCGAACCCTCTCTCAGGCCCAGCTGTGAACTTCTTTGTGAAACCCCATCTAGCAAGAAGCCCCCACACTTGGGGGCTGACCACCTCGATGTCGGACCAGGTTCCTCATGCCCTACCAACCCCAGCCGACGTCACCCTGGCCAGTCTTCAGCAAGAATGCTGTTAGGTGGCTGGCTCCTCCTAGGGGTGTTCCAGGACCCCCACCCTGCTTGCTGGCTGTGAACTCACACCTGCCCGTTCTGTACTCAGAGTCGAGCCCAATCTCTCCACCCCACTGGCCATCCCATCCCGGGATCCCTGTCCATACTGCTGTGGTTCTGAATACAATCTGCCTTGCTATACTTGAACAAGTGTCATCAAATGCTTTTTAACAAAGTCTACTAAGGAGGCACCACACCAAGATGCCTGCATTTAACAGCTTACGGCCTGTTTAAACAAAGACCAGCAGCAAAAAACCAAAAGCAAAACAAAACAACAAGCAATGACAACAAAGGCAAGCTAGTCTACTGTGGGGGGAGCAGCTACCAGTTTGAACTCCAGATCAAAACCGCCTCAGGCTCCGCCTGTCATCCCAGCACTTTGGGAGCCTGAGGTGAGTGGATTGCCTGAGCCCGCGGGTTCGAGACCAGCCCGGGCAACTCGGCGAGACCTCGTCTCGGCAATAAATTTTTAAAAATACCGGGCATGGTAGTGTGCACCTGCAGTTCCGGCTAGTTGGAAGGCTAAGGCAGAAGGATAGCCGGAGCCCAGCAGGTCGACGCTGGGGTGGCCGTGAGCGTGCCACCTGGGCGACGGAGTGAGACTCCAACTCAAAAAAATAAAAATGAAAAAATGAAAATACGGCATTAAAAATGGGGGAAAAACTCATGCCTAAAATCCCAGCACTTTGGGAGGCCAAGGTGAGAGGATTGCCTGAGCCCATGGGTTTGAGACCAGCCTGGGCAACTTGATGAGACCTCATCTCTACAAATCAAAAAATTAGCTAGGCATGGTGGCAAATGCCTGTAGTTCCAGCTACTTGGAAGGCTGA
>CAUYQG010074760.1:0-28173 GCA_963574415.1 Tarsius wallacei | reverse complement strand
AATCCATGATTTTGCTCTTTTTTATGGCTGCGTAGTATTCCATCGTGTACATGTACCACATTTTTTTAATCCAGTCCTCTTTTGATGGACAACATGGTTGCTTCCATGTTCTTGCTATTGTGAACAATGCTGCGATAAACATACGTGTACAGGTGTCTTTTTTATAAAGCGATTTGAGTTCTTCAGGGTGTATTCCCAGTAGGGGGATTGCAGGGTCATATGGGAGGTTGATATTTAGGGCTTTTAGAAATCGCCATACTGTTTTCCACAGAGGTTGTACTAGTTTATGCTCCCACCAACAGTGTAGAAGTGTTCCCTTTTCGCCACACCCTCTCCAGCAATTATTATTTTTTGAGTTATTTTACACACATGTGAGTACAAAAACACACAAGCACAGACTTGTGTATCTGGGCACAAGGCAATTATTCAAGAAATGGTTTGACTTTTACTGGGCACTCATGTTGTTAGACAGTGACAATGACCTGGGATACTTCAACACATAAAGTTACAAAAAGGAAACTTGTTCTAATTCAGGGCCTGCTTCCGAATATTCAATGTCAAGGTGCCTAAAATGAAAAAATCAGTATTTACCACAGTTGCTTTGTCTTTCTCTGTTTTTTCAAGTCAAGCTCTTACTCATCAATAAAGACTCCAAAAGAATTAAACTAAAAAATTTAAATTCCCAATTTGATACATGCTTATTTTTCAGTTACTCATATCTTATTTGCCAGAACATAAGCTTTAACAGCCTATCTAGGAAAGTAGCCCAAACCGTTTAACGGTCCAGGTAATAATAATAGTAACTAATATTCTTATAGTACAAGTAGACAAGACAGAAGATAAGTACCCTTAGAATATACAAAGTAGGCCGGTCTCGGTGGCTCAGCCTGTAATTCCAGCACTTTGGGAGGCTCAGGCAAGAGGATTGCCTGAGCCCACGGGTTCAAGACCAGCCCGGACATCTTGGTAAGACCTCATCTCTGCAATAAATGAAAGACTAGCTGGGCGTGGTAGTGTGTGCCTGTAGTTCTGGCTACTTGGAGGGCTCAGGTGGAAGGATCGCTGGAGCTCCAGCTTGGGCGATGCAGTGAGACTTCAACTAAAAAAAATAAAAATAAAAAATATGCAAAGTACAAAACTAGATTCCAAAGTCCATGATAAAACTTTTTCTTCCCTCCTATAAAGGCAACAAATGGCTGGATTTTATGATGAATTCATTCCATCATTCATTCTCTCATTGATTCACTTATCTTTCTGTCTGTTAGATTTAGCAAGAAGCCAGTCAATAGTAGACAGTCTAGACAATGAATTTAAAGAGTTTCTTGTATGCTACCGATTTAACATACCTACAATAAGAGTAATTACTGTATCCTACTCTGAGAACAGTTTGCCAGGATGCCACTTGTCCTATAACACATAAATAGTATTTGTTATAAAACTCCGTAATTAAGCAGATAAACATATATAGCTACAAGAAGTATTAAATTTATTTATGTCAGTGAAAGGAAGTCAAGTCTCCTTTCTTTTCTTGCAAAGAAAATTATGATAGAATCATTCTATATTGAAGAATCCTATACCTGGGATGCCAAGCATATTTTCAAATGGTTCTAACATTCTTCATTGCATCAAATCACTGTCCTACTGTATTTAACATCCAAGGATACTTGGTCCAAAGTAGGAGCACACTTGAAACCAAACTTTGTAAAGCTCAAGGGGATGTTTGCCGTGTAGCACAACTTTTGAAGTGCTAGATCAGGAAAAGGGTAAAAAGCTTTAGCCGATAAGCCATCAGCTGAGAGGAGTATCTTCATCTGAACTCCATACTGCAAGAACCCTGTTGCCAAAACCCAATTCCAAAGCCACTTCTTGCTTATACACATTTTTTAAAAGGGACTTCAAGGTAAGGGATATTGCTTGTGTCAAGGTTTAGAACATAGATGCATTTAATAAAAATAGCACTTGAGAGAGAGGGAATTGGAAAGCCCTAAAATCCTGTTGACTCAGATTGCATTAACTGCAAACCTTACATAGTTCTCGAAAGCCCGTGCTCTCTTTCAAACGAAATATAATCCTGAATCTGAACTACTAAGGTTACACAAGAGTCAATTGCATCTTTTTTAGGGATTATGACTTTAACCCTGCTGCCACTGCTGCCTGAGTAACTAGAAGCTGTCTCTTTAAAATTCTTTCTTAGGGATTGGCAGTAGTGGGAAACTGCCAGGGAATGGAGGGTAGGATTGGCAGTTGAGGGAAACTGTCAGGGAGGGGGCACACCTCATCAACAAGGGTACCTGCATAATGAACATTTGTATACCTAACCCCGAATTGTACCCTACATCTTTAAAATAAAATATTTAAAAAATAAAATAAAGTTCTTTTTTGTGAGTTGAAAGAGATCTGCTTTAGTTTCTTTGAAGCATCATACACATTCTGAGAATTTTGGAAAATGGTTGCTGATATTACCAAAGTAGATTTTCTTTTTCTGAATTAGCTACAATTGCTATTATTATTAGCCATGTAGTAACAACCACTAGCTCTGAAATTCACTCCACATAATGCAAACCTCAATTCATTTGGAATTGAATTAGTTATTTCAAAGATAGTAAGCTGTTGTGTTTACATATTATGTTCCACGTAATTTTTGAGTTCAAAAGGTATCAGGCATTCTAGAGATGCTAAGCGTATTTATGTAATAAATACTACTTTTATAATATCCTAAAACAGAGAGATTTTAATATTTATGATTGGAAAACGATAAATATTTATTGGAAGAATTTACAGTCCCTTTTTACAGACAGCATATATAAGCGCTAACAGCCATCAATACAATCTAATATCACCATGTTATCTCACTAGAGTTCTACTTCAAAAATAATAATTGTTTTAAAATACATGTTGGAGCCACATATATCATCATTGCAAGGTGGAACACCAGAAGTATTCTGCTCAACTCCCTAAGGAAAAAAAAATACTCATGAGCCTGCAGCCATAGAAATCAGATGCTCATTGATAGAACCAAACTCAACAAGGTTAGAGCAGCTCTGCTTACCAAGTGGAACAGAATACTACCTAAAGTGTAAAATGCATATTATGTGAGAATACAGATGCATCGACTCACGATGGGGATGCCTCCTGATGGATTCATTGTAAATCGAATGTATCATAGACGAAAATGCATTTAGGACACCTAACCCACCAAACGTCACAGCTTACTTGGCCTAGCCTATCTTAAACATTACTCAGAACATTCACATTAGACTACAGTTGGGCAAAATTATCTAACACAGGGCCTATGAGAAAGTCTTGACTATGTCATGGAATGTGTTGAATACACCGTGGGGTACAGTCTCGGTTGTTTACTGTTGTGTCCACGTGGCTGATTCGGAGCTGTGCTCACTGCACCCCCTGGTGTAGAAGAGGGTATCGCACCGCATATCATAAGAAAAGAAAAGATCAAAATTCAACATTTGAAACACGGTTTCCAGTGAAGGCATACTGATGTTGCGCCATGGTAAAGCCGAAAAACTGTAAGTCAAACCATTGTAAACCGGGAACTTTTTGTGTAGGAATTACAATAGCAAGTATTCAAGAGTTGGGGTTAACAGAATCAAAAAATAATCATCCAAATTGTACCAGATGGAAAGTCCATCAGCAAATATAGTTAGTTCCTAATACTTGACTGTAACTTAATTTGGTTAATTTATTAATTTGCCTATCTGCAAACAAAACAATTTTTTCTGTTTTCTAGATCCCTTGTTCTGATTCAAATGAATAGAAAAATTAAATAACTCTTCATTCCTACAGTGTCTCTTAAAGATAAATTAATTGTATGCATGTAGCAGAGAAAACAATTCACAACCTGGTAAATGGACAGAAAATTTGGGTGAAGGTAGAGAGCAGATTCCCATAATATCACATGGACATAAAGACCAATCAGTGTTCAACATGACCTACACAGTCAAAGCTGAGTGAGGCACAAAAACCTTGTACATGAATATTCACAGCAGCACTATTCATAACAGTCAAAAAATGGAAACTACCCAAATGCCCTTCCACCGATGAACGGATAAATAAAATGGGGTTGCCCATTAGACGGAATATTATTCAGTCATAAAAAGAAATAAAGCACTGATACATGCTACAATGTGAGTGAACTTCAAAAACATGCTAAGTGAAAGAAGCTAGTCACAGAAGATCACGTATCATATTACTCTAGTTATATAAAACTTCCAGGACGGGCAGATCTGTAAAGGTAAAGTAGACTAACTGTTGCCTAGGGCTTGAGAGGTAAGGAGGAATGAAAGGTGCTGCCAATGGGCAAGAGGTTTCTAGAGCAGGGGGTGAGGAGAATGTTTAAAATTAGATTTTAGTGATTATTGCACAATCCAATGCATAGACTGAAAAATCTTGACTTGTACTCTTTATATGGATGAATTGTATAGTGTGTGGATTAGATCTCAATAAAATTGTTTTTTAAAAGCAGAGAGGAGGTTTGAATAATTATCTGAGGTTAGATTTGTTATTTGGAGACATAATTATCTACTTACATTTTTACACAATTCAAATTCACTAGAAAATTACTACTGGCTGTACTTTTTTTTATAACATAATCCCTATATTTCAAAACTATTTTAAAGTTTTTTTTAGACTCTCACTTTTAAAAAAACTGAGGCGGTTACAAAAAGTGCAACAGACTTTTTAAAAATGTATGCCAAAAGAAAATAATCAAAAGTGATACAATCATCATCACAACTGGCATTAAATTGCTTTTATTTTAATCTTTTATTCCCCGTTCATTTATTGTTGTTTTTCTGTTCTAATGCTATAGTAATTTGCTTCAACATTACCAAATGAAACTTGTTTTCATGCTTGTCAGCATTAACCTGAAGCTAATCATTTTACCTTGGATGTTATCAAAAAAATGATTTATTTTCAAGATAACTTAATATCTAAAACAACACCATTATACGCTGCTACCCTCCAAAATATGCTGGAGTGAAAAAGGAAAATTCAATTGATTTAACAGACCTTGTACAGTTCAGCTGTCAAATAAATTTCATAATGGGCAACTTGGAAATCTAAGTTGGTAATCCCAAGAAAATCTCTCCTACTCCTAGGCCCTCCCTCAGGTTCTCTAAAAGGTCCTAGAAACGGCAATTATGAGCACTGACATCTAAATATAATTTGAAAAGTATTTCTTATGTTCTCCCTGGTATTCTCCTTCAAGTTCTCCTAGCTTTTCTAGAACCTAGAAGATGCTGTCTTTTAGTTACAATTTTCATATGCTAATATTTTCTGCTATTTCTGTTTGGCAGAGAAGCAAAATAGAAAATTTAATAAACAAGAAATACCTCAAGTAGCAAAAATTATATATCACACTTAGCTCCACTAATGTCTCCAAATCTCTGAAATGTGGTAGATCTTTTTCCAAAGGAAGATCCTGCTAACCTTGCTAAAAGGTAAGATGTGCTTTGCCAGGAGTGGTGGCTCAAGCCTGTAATCCCAGCACTTTGGGAAGTCGAAGCAAAAGGATTGCCTGAGCCCATGGGTGTGAGACCAGCCTGGGCAACATGGTGAGACTTTGTCACTACAATAATCAAAAATTAGCCAGGCATGATAATGCATACCTATAGTTCCGGCTACTTGGGAGGCTGAGGCAGAAGGATCGCTGGGACCCAGCAGGTCAACACTGCTCTCCAGTCTGGGTGACAGAGTTAAACTCCAACTCAAAAAAAAAAAAAGGATGTGCCTTATCCCTAGCCACTGTTTAAACTTCATCTCTAACAAGTCAGGCAAGGTCTTCAAAACTGATTTATAAATTAGGGATATTCTGCTCAACAGAGTTTCAGAAGTTCATAACCATATGAGTGATGCCATGGTAGAAAGTAAATCATGAAGCATCGTGGATCCTGACACCTGCTGAACCGATCTGGCACTGCCACCGGAGACAGGACAGTTAGAGCAGGGGCCTTTGCCCAGGTATCATCTCTGCCATCAGTCAAAACGCACCCTGGCCATTCATTGCCTTACTAGACTCTGATGTGGTCATGTGCCCTCTGAGCTATGGCTGTTGCCAGGCTTTCTGGCTTTGGTTCCCTCCCCTACCTTGGGAAGATAAATCTCCTCTTTCTCTCTCTCTCTAATTTACTTTCTAAATAAACTATATTTTCTAATCTAAAAAAATAAAAATAAAAATAAAACACACCCTGTGAATATCTACTAAAAACACAGAGCTCTTTTCAGCATCACAAAGGCAGGGCCAAGCAGAAACAACTCCAGAGCCCACCTTCTCCTTTGAAAGACTATTGTCAGATGAACTTTTCAAATAATATCAGCTAGAATTATCCATTATACTTCCCATAAACTCAAATGTTTAGAAATATAGTCCGGCACAGTAGCTGATGCCTATAATCCCAGCACTTTGGGAGACAGAGGCAGGAGGACTGGGTGAGCTCAGGGGTTCGAGACCAGCCTGAGCAACATGGTAGACCTTGTCTCTACAATGAATCAAAAAAAAAAAAAAAAAAACTTAGGTTTGGTGGCACATGCCTGGATCACCTGAGCCAGAAGGTCAAGGCTGTGGTGGCCATGTGTGACAGAGTGAGACTCTAACTCAAAAAAAGAAAGAAATATAAACACAGCATATATTCTTTAAGTGTTTTATAAAGCTCAAGGATTTGCATAATAATCACATGCATACCAAATGATTTGCAAAGAGTAAAATTTGAAAAGGATCAGATATTAGATAAGAAAATTGAGGAAATATGATAAAAAACCTTTGATTGCTGAATTACTACTTTGTGAAAAGAAATTTGATAATAATGTTATTTGTTCAAATAAAGCCCACTGGACACTCTTACAAATGTTTAGGGAAAGAAAGTGTGTCTCCCCTTACATGTATCATTTCTCTCTGTAGTCAATTTAGTTTATTTCAGTATTCATGGCTAGACATGGTAGCTCACGCCTAAAACCCCATCATTTGGGCAGGCTGAGGCAGGAGGACTGCTTGAGGCCAGGATCTCAAGACCAGCCCAGGGCAACGTAACGAGACCGCCCCTCTACAAAAAATATTTTTTAAATATTGTCTTAAGCTTCAGTTCTATGGAAAATTTTTAAAAGAAAGAAAAAAACTTTTAACGACCCTGGCCATCTATGTTCACATAACATGGATATCTTCATGGATAATTCACCTTATATTCACCTGAAATAAATGCATTGCAAAATTCCTGTTACCTGCTAAGCCTTCCTATTAGCTCATTTGATCGTCATCAAAATAAAATGAGTGATATTTGCTGCTTCCTCAGATCCCCCCCCCCCCATAATGGTTTTAGAAGCAAATGGAGCAATTATCTTTCATTTCAGGTATTTTGAAATTTGCTTGAAATCATTCTGGACCCTTTTACGAAAGCTACCGGGGACTAGCCCTGGCCTCATGTGAATTTCACAGCCGAGTTAGGGGAGGGTTGGGTAGCCATGCCGTGTGTGAGATAGCACTCAACAGTTCTATGAAAGCGATTCCCAATCTTCCCTCCCCGCACCCAAGAATTCACAATGATTCCTGGTGTTGGCGCTCGCTGGGCGACAAATTGATGGAGAAGAAGGTGGGGAGAGGCAAATGACCCTGGAAGCCGAGTGCCGGCTTCACACCCTCTGGGTATCTGTTACATGTGAATTTCCTCTGGCGCCAGCAGGTATTTTGAGCAGGCACGCAGAGGGATCCCGGGGGAAGAATGGGAGTGGGTAAGATGGAGCTGTAGGTTTGGGGATCAAAGTTGTAAAAGATCTCGGAGGAAATCGCTAAGATGCGGACTGATTGGTCAAAGGGCTCTAAGTGGGATGTGGAAGATAATTCGAATTTCTGAGGCTGAGAACAGCAGGCGAAGAGGCGGAAAGGTAGGGAGTAAACAAGATCTCCGAGGAGAAATCACGCCACCCAGGCCCCCAAGTAAGAACGGAGGCTTTCACCCTCGCTTTTTACCCTGGGGACCCCAGGAGGCAACTCCAGCCGGCCGATCGCTCCCAGCGACCTGGCGGAGCCGGCGGGGAGGCTGAGGCCGGAGGCCAGCTAGGGGCTCTGGAGTGGGCGCAGAGGCCCTGCGAGTCTCCCCGGAGGTCTGGGAGGCAGAGCCGCTCCAGCCCGCTGCCCGCCGAAGCGCACAGTCAAAGCGACTGCGGTTTATTTGGATTAGTCACCCTAAAGGTCTGCGGAGACGGCTATTTATCTGACGCGGGACCTTGACAAATCGATCCGGCAGTGCAAGAGAGGACAGTTGCCTCTGACCCCGGCGGCGCTGGGCCGATGGCAAGAGCCTTCCCCCCGCTGCGGCCCCAGAGGGCGCGCGCCGCCGGGACGGCCGCGTCTTCACCTGCGGTGGCGCGGCGGCAGCGCGGCCCGCCCCGGCCCATCCGGGCTTGAGGTTCCCCCCATCCGCCCCCTAGGGCTGCAGCCTCCAGGCCTCCAGGCCTCCGGGGGGCGGGGTTCTGCGCCCTCCCCCGGTGGCACCTTCTCCCAAACCTGTGATCTGGCCCTGCTGCCCCGCAGGTGACCCAGTACCCTTGGAGGGTCCACCTAGGGAAAATTCGTTGGGTCCGGCAGCATCCGGGTCATAAATCTAAGAGGTCGTTTTTTGTTTTGCTTTGTTTTTTTTCTTTTAATCGCTGACAAGTGATGTGAACCTGAAATTTAACTCCACTTAATATGGAATGCGACTATAATATACTGGTTCTTAATTGAAGATAACGTACCCCCTGTATACCACCTTACAGTTCGTGCGTCTCACGTGCAAGGAACAATGAATCACTGCCAGGTTCATTCTTTCTATATGTCTGAACTTTGTTTCTCAGAATTTCTTTCTGGCGTTAATAGATTAAGTGCTACATTAAAATCTTTTTTTTTTTTTTTAAGACACTTGTGCCTAATATCTACCAACGAAGATAAATAGGTCAATTTCTAACTGCAGTGCAATCAAAAGAAATTTTTTTCCAGCAGTATCTTACTTTTAATGTTATTTATTGTTGCCTCGGCTCTAAGGCCAGTGCTGTTTCATCAGGTAATGCAAACGGAGGGCTAGAGACCTCAAATATGCTGATTCTGAACAGGACAGTTGAGTAAACCTAATCACCTAATCACTGTTTTCAGGATCTGAAGCAACGCTTTTCGGACAATCTCTAAAACATTGTGCATCAAGCAGTGAGGTTAATTTATTTCATCGTCTGCTTTTATTTTGGTTAAAGACCTAAGACTGTGGGAGAGTGATTGGAATAAAATTCTTTCTTATTCAGTAAAAGAAATCGAATCTCTTCAGTTAAAAAGATGAAAGTTCATTGTGGCCAGAAGATGAGGGTTTTAGTCGTTTGGTGAGACTATTTGAACCTGAAAATTTTGCGTGGCTATCTATCTTGCTAAAAGTCAGGGCGAGATAAAATGTAATCTGGCTCTGATTTTGGCTGGAAAGAAAACACTGAAATGACTGCTCATTTATCACTGTACCCGCCCTCCCCCTCCTCCACCTTGGTTTAATTGACAATGTAACACCGAGCTGTTTGTGTCTTCCCTTGACTGTTGGAAATGAAACCAACCCGCTGAAGGGAGAGTTCTAAATTATCCAGTTTATTAGGTAAAGAAATCATAAGAAAAAAAAAGTGTAGCAGGCAGTTGTGAAAACTCTACCATCAGCAAGAACACTGGAGAACCAACCATATTTTGTGATGATTCATCAGGTGTCCCTTCTTTTCTGGCTGCTTAGTGAATCTGCATACTGGTATGGAGGTTCCCTGACTAAAGTAGCTATTTAAGAGTTTAGTCAAGACACTGTTTGTGGAACTATTTTTAAACTGATTGCAAGAATACCTACTCTAGTGATTATGGAGATTGAAACGATCAGTTCATTTGTTTCTAGTCCAGACAGTTATTGTACCCAAATAGACACACCATTTATTTCTTCTAAATAGATGCCTAAGTTTACAAAAGAAAAAAATACCCAATATGCATATATAATAAAATTCAATCTCAATAGTAAACATTTGTATATTAAAATAATAATAGGATTCCTTCTCTAATGGTCTAATTGGTCAAAATGTCGTAAAAAGTAACACCCCATTTTGGCAAGATTTCAGTGAAACAGTCATTTCCAACTATTATTTGAGAATGTGTCAATTGGAACAACCTAGGAATGTCCAAAATTATTATATAATAATTAAAGTATATAAAGACTTTAAAATGCATATCCCCTTTAACTTAGCAATTCTATTATGGATGATTTATTTGACAAAAAAAATTAAGAATATGCACAAAGATTTTACTTAAGGAATATTCACAGTAACAAAGAACTGGGAATAAATATGTACACCATGAAAAATGATTTTGTCAGTCAATCTTATAAAAATATTCTATGACATCTAAAGATGTTTATGACATTAAATAAATTATTATAAAAATATAATTCAGTTATTTGTGGAAAAATATAACCACAGAAAATATGTGGAAAGATATATGGGAAGGTGATTTATCACAGGTTGATGGCATTCTATTTATTTGTTCAAAAGTTTTACATACATATTATTTTAAAATAAACAGATTATATAATGGAAGTAAGCCTTCCTTTATCCATGTTGCTGAGTTGCTGGCTTTTTTCTTATCTATTTGGAAAGTTCTTAATAGATTAAGGAATTGGGCTCTCTTTCTAACATATGTTTCCTAATATTTTTCCTATTTGAAATGTGTCTTGTAACTTTGTTTATATTTAAAATGTGTGTGTAAACACTTTTATCAATCTTTTCTTTCATGGCTTTTAGGTTTTATGTTTGCTTAGAAAACCCCCTCCCCTACATACATACATACACACACACACACACACACACACACACACAAACTATATTTTTAAAAAGTTTCTCACTTCTCTTCCAGTAGTTTTACAGTCTTAATTTTTCACTTTTAAACGTTTAGACTATCCATAAATTATTTGGGTTTAAGTAGTGAAGTAGGGATACAGCTTATTTCTTCTAGTACAATTTATTGAGATATGTTTCAATTGATTTAAAATATCACCTATTCCATAAATTAAATTCTTATATTTAGGTTTCTGGGCTCGTCATATTAGCTGAATAATATGTCGGTTTACTCAGGTGTCAATGCACAATTATTTAAATTAATATATTAGTTATATGTTAATACATGGCACCATTTCTCCCTTATTATTTTATTACTTATTCTTTTCTTTAAAGTTTCTGGCGATATAAGAACCAGTTTGCCTAGCTTTAAAAAATCTTGCACATATTACTGAAACTGCATTAGAATTATTAGTTAAATATGGAAAATTGGTGTCTTCAAGATACTGCGTTGTCAGACAAAAGCACCTCTTAATGGCAGGGTTTCTTTTTTCTGTTTTTTTAATGTTCCTCGGTGTGATTTATATTATCCAAGAAGAATGCTTATATTATACTGATTAAGAATATAGACTCTTACACTGATGAGACCTTGAGCAAGTTACATAAATATTTTGTACTTCCATTTTTTCCATGTAAAACAGAAACAACAATAGCACCTGCCTCAGAGGGTTGTAATAACATTAAAATGAGAAGTTCCATTTAAGACACTTAAAACAATGTCTGGCAAGAGTAAGTGCTCAATAAATATTTCCTACTACTAGGTCTTGAGCATTACTTCTTGAGTTTTTTTTTCTCAATACTCTATCCTATGTTTTATTGTTTTCTTATTCCTGTTCCTTCTAAAGCTTCTCAACTCATTTTCTCTGATTATCCAGGTATACAGTGCTGTCATCTGAAAACAATTATAAATTGTCCTATGCAATTTTACTAACTCAATTTCTTCCTCTTGTTTAATTGCCTTGGAAAATCTTTCAAAACTATAATAAATAACAGTAAAGATAATGTATTTTTTGTCCTTGACGTCAATGAGAATGTGTCTAGCGTTTCATCATATTTTTGGAACATTACAGAAATTTCCATTTAGGTATATTACAACAAAATTATTTAAGTGAGTAGATACTAAAATTTGTCAAATGACCTTAACACATATATACATGACAGTATGATTGTTCCTGACCTATTAATAGCAGTTAATAAAAATACGTTTTACAGGTCTTCTTAATTTCATATGTTGCTTAACTACTAAAGAACCTAATGAAAGCAGCTATGAGTTACTGAATAATTTTCCTATTCAAAGCAGATGTTACACATATACTTCCTTTTAATCCTCAAAACAAGAATTATTGGTGTCCCCACTTTCCAGATGGAAAAATCAAAGTCTAGAGGGATGAAGTAAATTTTCCAGTGAGGAAGTAGCAAAAAAAGCAATTTTGAAATATTAGTAGTCTGACTCCAAAAAAGCCTATGCTGTTAAACCTTCCTCCCTATGTCTCATTTCAGTCCTGTAAGTGAGTTTAAGGACTAATATCAATAGTTCAGAAAAGTATCTACAGAAATAACTTTTTTTCCCATAGCTGGTCATGGTAACTAATATTAAAGCTATAAGAAAAGGCATTGAAGAAATGACTCCTTCCTACATATTTGAAACACCAAATAAGAATATGTGTTACACTTCAGTATATCTCGCATCAAAAGCCAGTGCTGCTCTTTGCTATGGCCTGAATGTTTGTTTCCCCCTAAAATCCATATGTTAAAACCTATCTCCAATGCAATAGTATGAAAAGGTGGGACCTTTGTAAGGTGAACAGTCATGAGGGAGGAGTCCTTATGAATAAGGTTAATGCCCTAATACCATAAACAAGAAAGAGGAAATGGCCATAGATAATCAGGGAATTATGAAAATGTCTGAGAGAACATGCTTACCCCTCTTGCTTTCTGCCATGTGAGGACATAGCAAGATGTCCTTCTCCGTGAAGAACAAGCCCTCACCAGACTCATATCTACTGGTGCCTTGACCTTGAACTTCCCAGCCTCCAGAATTGTGAGCAATAAATTTCTAATGTTTCTAAATTACCCCGTCTACAGTATTCTGTTTAGTAGCCTGAACAGACTAAGACAGTCTTCAGCCCAAATGCAATGAAAAGTAAGTTTTAAACTGAAAACTGATTTGACTAGATTTGTGTTTCCGAAGATCACTCTAGCTACATCATAAAGAATGGATAAAGGGGAAAGAAAAAGATGTGGAAAGACAACTGGACTAATCCAGTTGCAATTATCAGGGGGAAGGATTATGGTAGCTGCACCAACTAATGTTGGCTGGGAAGATAGAAGAAGTAGATAGATTTCAAAGCTTTCTAAAAGGTAGAATCATCAGAAGTTGGTGATGAATCATCATATGTGGAAAGTCAGACAGAAAGCGATGTCGAGGATCAGCCCTGGGATTCTGGCTTTCACAGTTGGTGTCACTCCAGAGGAATAAGGCTTGCTTGCACAGTGTCCATGACCTATACCCCTGGTAACAGGAGTGTCTCAATTTTGAGACTCATAAAAATATGGACTTAATTAATACGTTAATATATATGCAATTAATGAATATCTACATATATATAATTTTTTTTTTAGTTAGAGTCTCACTCTGTCGCCCAGGCTGGAGTGCTGTGGCACACTCGAGACCACTCCAGCATCGACCTGCCGCATTCTGGCAATCCTTACGTCTCAGCCTTCCAAGTAGCCGAAACTACAAGCCCACACTACTGAGTCCGGCTAATTTTTTATCTATTGTAGAGATGAGGTCTCGCCAAGTTGCCCAGGCTGGTCTCAAATCCATGGGCTCAGGCAATCCACTGGCCTCAGCCTCCCAAAGTGTTGGGATTACAGGATGAACCACCAAGCCCAGACTACATATATTACAAAGAGACCAAATCATGATCCAAAGTTTGAACAATTATAAAAAGACCCGAGAATCTATCTCTGAGAAAAACTCCAGATCATCTAACACAGAAAGGCATTTGGAAGTTTCTCCACTAATATTTCTACCTCATAGGATTGATTAGGAAGCAGTGTGAGCCTGTGGACAAATATTAGTCAAAAAGACATGGATTCCATCAACTTCTCCCTGCTTTGAATGAATGACCTTGGGCAGATAATTGCTCTAACATTAGCTTCATGTCTGTAAAGGGAGATAATACTGTCTACCTAGAAACATTATTATGAAGATTGAATGAGTGCCAAGCACTCAACCCATCTGGTACATAATAGATATTTTCGTTCAAATCAGAGGGTTTTTTTGAATCACCAGATTTGCTTTTAATAAACAATTAACTCTTGGGAGTAAACTGTTAGGCCTTTGCATCTTGGTGCAAATCATTTATTGCCTTTGAAATAAAAACAGTATTTTCATAGGCTAATTTTGGTGAAATGGGTTTGTAATCTTGTAAATACTGAATAGCCAATGCAAAAAACTTGTTACAAAAGAGCATGTAAACCTGTATTTGTATGAAATTACCAAACGTGTTAAAGAAATATAAAATATAATTTTATCACAGTGAAATATAGTCTTTAAAAAGGCACAGACCACATATTTTAAAAATATGTTTCTTTGCTTTGAACCTCTTTAAATGTCATATGGTGGAAACGTGTTCTTATATCTGTCCTCATATAGACCACAGCTTGGTAGTTTCTTCAAATTTATGACAACAATGTGGATCTAATTCTGTTATAGTAAAAATAGCAAGGATTTAAGAATCTCAAATGTTTTGGTTGTCTTGAAATTTGTGTTTTAGTTATTGTTTACTAAAATACCTAAGTTCCATAGGCTTTATAATAATTTTGTTATACAGAGATTTTCACAGTAACTGTGTTTGCTTCACATAAAATTGGGACTGATTGCTTACAATTCACTTTGTACAGAGTCTAATGAGTAATTTCTCTAGAAGCCTTAAATTAAAGTATCCAAATGATCAACAAAATAATATATTTTATTTCAAGAAAATTAAAGAAAAAGAACTGCAACCTGGAGCATATAATAAACACAAGGTAAAGCATGTAATAAGAGATTATACTTATTGAGTTCTTAGGATATGCTAGTTCTGTGTGCGCATGCATGTGTATGTATGCAATATCACTTCATTCTCTTAACAATCCTATGAAGCACAGGTGTTCATTATGCCCAAGGTCATGGAGCCAAAACAGAAGAGCCTAGCTGTCCTAAACTCTCATAGGTACCTGTTTCTGTCCAGCAGGTAATTCACTGAATGAAGAGAAAGGTCACAATAAACGAAGGATCCCTTTCAGCTTCACTCCTGGCTATTTTCCAACCAGCAAACTCAACTCTTTTATTTGGAGCACAAATTTAAATTTATAAAGTAGCCTAAGGAAGGGAAATATTAGAGTTCAAAACGTATGTTACATGAAAGGAGATAATAAACACCCATCTAACATTTCATCTGTTGATTTGCAGTTTGCAAGTACAGCCTGTTACCCTTAGCAAGGTGCTGTGCTGACTAAGTGCCTTGTACTCCAGCCTGAAGAGTAAGATGGAGATGAAGGCGAACAAGCTTGCGAATGACAAAAGTCCATAAGGTCTTGTGTGTTACTTGACATGTGAAAGATTCTAATAAACGGTTACTGAATGAAAATGGAGTCTGAGGGGCAGACAGCAGGTATGAGTTGCTAGAGGTATTGATAGCATTATTTTATATATCCCTGCCTGAACAGGAATAATATCTATTTTTTGTACTTTATATATTGATCAATTTATTGATTTTATAATTTTATTAAATACAAACACTACTCATACAACTAATAAATCAAGCCCATAATTTAAGAAAAAAATTTCTAATATTTCAGTAATGTTCCCAAATGTATTTAATCAAAATTCTCACAAATGTTTTATTGAATCACAAATGTAATATATAGATATACTTAAGTGCTTCAAACAACTTACACAAATGATCACAATAATTATAAAATTCCCTACTATATTTAAATGGATTTATACCTTGAATTAAAATTTGCTTCTTCATCATGCCTATACTTACTCTCGTTTCTAAAATAATTTTCCAGGTTCTGGACAAACAATAATCACAATATTTAGCAACCAGCGCTGTTGACCAAGCAAAACTGGATGTCTACAGTATTGAGGCAAGCTCCTGAGCTCCGCACTCCTACTCCTCAGCCCCAAGTGTTCCGGGCAGAAACTCTTCAGTAGCTCAGTTAGAGGAAACCTGGGGGAGTCCTAGGGAGGACTAAGGAGGCAGGCAATAAGGCTGGGTTATTTATCAACCTGAGTAGAAATATTTCCATTGTAACCACTGGTATAGCCATCACCGTTATTTACCAGTAGAGTAGCAAACTTTCTTACAATAATAGTACAGGATCCAGAGAAGAAAAGACTATTTTCTTAAACCAACCAAGGTCAATCTGGGTTACGGGTTAACTAATCCCTGTTTGAGACACATTGTCTAAGAAGATCTGTACCCTAACCAAAAATGACGTGATGGAGCCCCTTTGGATGGCTAGATTCAGCCCATCATGACTTTCCAAAGAATACAAGGGTCTGACAGAGCTGATAATTTTTGATACCTCACAACCTTAGTTATTTTTTCTATTTGACGCTTGTTTTTTTGCTTTTTAAGGTTAGCACGATCACTGTTCTATATGCATATTATAGAACCAGCTTCTGAAAAGTCTTGTTCATAGTAATCCCAACTCTCTTTTTGTCAGTAGCTAAAGCTTCCTTCTCAACCATAGTCAAAATTAGTTCGAAAGAACAAGTAATGAGCTTAGTTTGAGCATGCTACCTGTGAGGTATATTTGTATGGGAATAACCAAGAAGCATCTAAGATTCATTCCTACCCTCCAGTTAATTCTGGAGGAAGTAACTCCAGAGTAAAGACCTAATTGAGGAAACCTACATACATAAATGCTAACTGAAGATATGAAAATGGATGCGATCACTAAATATAGAGTGAGAATGAAAAAACCAGCAACAGAACCTTAAGGAATGCCCACATTTAGGTGGTTTGAATAAGAGGACACCATAAAAATAAACAAGTGATCAAAGATAATGTGAAAACAAAGTTTGTAGTGTCACAAGATCCAAGAAAAAAAAAGGTAATAGAGATGTGATGTAGCATTGTTTGAAATAATAACAACAAAAGAAAGTTAATGACCTAAATGCCCACCAATCAGGAAGTGATTAAGCTGTGAGGCAGTAAAACCACAGAACATTATACAACCATTGGAATAGGAAGTCGATCTGTAATTGTTACCATAGAAAGATTTCCAAGTCATGTCATTAAATCACAGACTAACGTAGGATCCCAAATATGGAAGATAAAAATGTTTTAAATTACATAATATATGTTAGATATATATGCACACAATCTGTTTAGATAGATAGATGACAGAAGAGAGAGAGAGAGATTCATAGACTGTAAGTATATAAGTACTTGGTGAACTTTAAGGTTGGCCACCACATAGAGAAGATACAGAGTATTGTACAAAGTATGAAGTAAGACTGATATTTTGACTAAAGTGCTTCTGCTTTATTTGAAGCTTTAACACACACACACACAGATACTTATGCCATACTTTGGTATAATGTTATTAAACAATATTAAAATGTTATAACAAACCAATAATAAGACAGCTACCAATGCTGTAAGAAGAAGCTGAGGAGGAAGAAAACCAAGGGAAAGGTCACTGGTATTTTTCATTAGAAATGTGGTGGTAAGAAAAGAATTCTGATTATAAAAGTGAAAGCAAATGAAAGTGGGTCACAGATAGGACACACTCAAGATATTTGTCTTTGCCTAGGGAAAAGACTAAAGAGACATGTTCAGAATTAAGTCTGTGTGTTAGCTGGTAAGCCTGTCACAACCAGAGACTTTTTGCTGGAGTTACTGGAGAGAGCCTTCCCTCTTCCCACCGAGGCTATACCTGGGAGGAGGTATGTCTGGACTGTCAGGGAGAGATTCTGATTCCATTTGAAGCCTGACACACACAGAAGTCGACGAGCAGAAGGAATCAAGGAATGTGGACTGATTTCTAATAATTAATTTAAGCTCTATATTCTTGAACTTTTTACCTGTACCAGCCAATAAATTCTATTCTTCTTAAATCAGGATGAACTCTCTGTCACTTGATGCAGAACTCATTTAAAACAACTATTTTTATCTGTGACTCTATCTAAATAACGTAAGAAAGTACACCTTAAAGTGAATTTCACAGATAATCCAAAATATTTAGTGTGGCCCTTAATGGCAAGAGTCATAACTCTTACCAACACAGCTTGCTAACCAACACTGAAATAACATCGAGCGTTTTGAATTTCACCTTCTCTCCTTTCCTTTTCCTCCTCTCTAATGGAGGTGCTTAATGAGTAGTGAAAAGTCCCAAAAGATGAATGGAAAAAATAACTAGACAATCAATCCCAAGGGTTATGTAGTGAACCCCAAAGATATTCAGTCAACTAAGTAAAAAATGGTTTGGCCTCCCTGAAATGATCACTTTCAACAGGTTATTCTTCCTGGCATACTTCTGGAGAGGGAATAGATTTTCTTTTGGATGTTAACATTTGAAGTATTCAGTACTATCAAAGAACAGCTGTCTTCATCATAAATATAACTGCTTCCACATTATTCTAGAATATGTAAGTTAGAGACTTCATAAACCTATGAGGTCATATTGGGTTTCTTTTATGGTTTTATAGTATACAGTGGCATAATTATATAGTATTTGATACACAAAAATATATGCATTTGTAAGTTATGAAACATAGCAATTTAAAACACCTAGAACCAACATTCAGCATAAAAACTACAACATTGTCAACACCAGTGAATCTAATTTTATGCTCCTCCAATCACATCCGTCTACCACATCTAGATAAAAATCACCAATCTGGATTTTGTGTTCAACAAACCCTTAGTTTCTATAGCGTTTCATCACATATATATGTCTCCCTGAATAATCATGCCATATGTAGTCTTCAAAGTCTTGATTTTTCATTCAGCGTTCTATGATTCAACACGTTCCTGTGATTCATCCCTGATGTTGAATGGCACTGTAGTTAGTTATTTTCCCTGCTGTGTAATATTAAGCCTTTGCTTTTTATTTTCTATTCAGTCATTTTCTCTTTCTTCATGCCTAATGTAAGCTGGAGACTAGAGGTATAAGTAGTATATCCTAGCCAGTGTTTGTATGAAAAGATAATGTTAGTAACATAGCTTGTTTCTTAGGAGTTACTGTTATAAAGAAAAAGTTGATTGCAGTGTTGTCTTCACAAGAAACCTAAGTAGAAACTAGGAGAAACTATTTATCACACTCCATTATGGTTTTCAGGAATGAAAGAAAAGTATTTGTTATTTCTCTTTAAAATACTTAACATATAATTCTTAATACTAAGGTTAAAAAATGCTATACTCTTGTTGAGGCTGTGTTTCCATAATATGCCAAATACCTGGTTAAAAAAAAACTTTACCTGTACAATGACCATTTGTATACCTAACCCTGAATTGTACCCCACATCTTTAAAATGAAATTTTTTTTAAATTGAAATGCTTTGGGAGACCAAAGTGGGAGAATCACTTAAGCTCAGGAGTTTGAGACCAGCCAGGGCAACCTATTGAGATCCTGTCTCTACAAAAAATAAAAAGTAGTTGGGGGTGGTGGCACATGCCTATAGTCCAAGCTATTTGGGAGGCTGAGGCGGGAGAATCGCTTGAGCCCAGGAGGTGGAGGCTGCAGTGAGCTATGATTGTACTGCTGCACTCCAGCCTGGGCAACAGATCAAGACCCAGTCTCAAAAAATCAAAAATTGAAATGCAAGAATACCAGACAACAACTAAGAGGAGCAAAATCCTGATGCATGCTGTAATATAGATAAGCCTAAAAAACATTATGCTAAGTGAACAAAGGAAGACACAAAAAATTGCATATTCTGATGTATATATTTTATAATCTATGTAAAACATCTAGAAAATGCAAATTTATAAACATCCAAAACAAGTCAATGATTGTCTGGGTCTGAGATGGGAGTGAAGATTAACTGCAAATGGATAGGAGGGAACTTTTGGGGTGATGAAAATGGTCTAAAATTGGATTGCAGTGATGGTTGCACAACAATATAAACTTCCTAAAATCATTTCATTGCAGGGGTAAATTTCATGGTATCTAAATCATCCTTCCATAAAGCTGCTAAAAATGGTAATGCTGTCATAATGTCTTTGAAATACTAAATCTGATTCTTTTTTATTTTCACTTCACTTAATGTAACCTATAGGTTGCTTGGCCTTCTGAAGAAATAACTTTAGTCTGCTAAATGTTATCATTTACATAGAATGTTTATGTGCCCATTTTGAAGCAAACTAGACTTGAAAAAACCACAGCAATTTGAAAAGTCCTGCTCGTGAAGATGATATCTGAGTAAGAATGAGCTGGATCACTTGCTAAGGGGTCTAGAATTTGGCATCGGAAAGATAACCAGCACTCCACATAGAAGCAAAGAAATCCTAAAACAGCAGCAGATTTCCCAAGGGATCTTGTGTCATGATGAGGAAGGATTACAGGAAACTTCTACTAACACTTTATTTTCCTTCCTGGAGCTCCAGAAGAGGTTTCAGTAACTCAGGGGACAGGTCAATAGCTACTTACACTATAGAGTTACCCACAGCCCTCATTATAACCTAGGCCTTGCCTACCTTTTTTAAAACCTCCTCTTCTTTTGGCAGAGGCATTTAAGTCTTTTGCTTCCACAAGTTTGCAACTCTCAGTCAAGTTTGGTTTGTGAAGTGGTTGTTGCTAATTGAAGTAGAACACTGTGGATGTCTTCAAAGGAAACCAAGTATGGAAAGGCAGAAATAAAAGAAATAAATTTGGCCAAGTTGATCTCACTCTTTTGGATGTAATATGAAATGAAACGGAGCTTTTTTTTTTTTTTTTACTTCAATATGGCCCAGATCAAAAGCTGAAATACGATAAAAGAAAGCTAAAATATTTAACAGTTTTTTAAAAAGTGACAATGTCTGTGGAGCAGAAAAGGAAGGTAATTGTTTAGATAATGTAAGCTCTTTCACAAAATACCAGTTTGTCTGTTATCTTTATATCTTTGGGGGGGAAAAATTGGCATGGATTAGTCTAATGATGAAAATTCCTCTGATGGTTTTGCATGCACAGAAACAATGTAAGTAAAGTGTGTTAATGCAGAGTTTAACATTCCAGAAACAAGTGGTCAAAAAAAGACATTATTCCACTCAACATTTTCCCTGTAGAGAAAATTGTAAGATGACAGAGTATACTGCCACTTCATGAGATGAAAAAAATATATTTTTTAAAAATCTGTCACTTGATTTAAAAATTCATGAGTATTCTAGCATATGAGAAAGAATCTCATATTCCTGTGTGTCATTTTTTATAGATGAAAGACAAAAGAAAAATCTGCATAAGTTTTGAAGATAAAATTACTCTTTTAACTAGTTTCACATGGTATGTGTTGGTAACACTTCCAGTATCAAAGATGGAACTCCAATACAATGTGAGTTGTTTTATATGTCATTTTTTTTATTTTTAAAAAAGAAAACAACTGAATCAAACAAATTATATTATGTCATCTTTTAAAAATTTTTTTAAAATCTTTTTTAAAAGAGTATGTCCTCTTGAATTGACAAGCACGTATAGAAGTAACAACAAAATATGAAAGATCCTGGGGTCGGGGGAAATCCTTTCAGGTCCCCTCCCATTGTGGGAGATTTTCTGTCCTCTCAATAAATTCTGCTTTCAAAGAAAGAAAGAAAGAAAGAACCCAAGGGGAAAAATGACATCTATCCGATAAAGAGTCTCTTCCATAATGAGAAAAATTATCACTGCCTAACATATATAATCTATGTAAAATTCCTAAAGCTAACTCTTTATTGCTTTGGAAGTCTATGAGGCTTCCAAAACAATAAATCCAATGGATAAAAGTTCACAAGGGATGAGGAGGTGAGCCATATTTGTTCTAACATTATCCATCATTAAGATATTGACTTTGAATACTTTTTAAAAGAAGACAGAGGAAGAGGAAAGGATGCAAAATAATGGAATTTCTACTTGGTAAAAATAGAAAAACTGAAGGTGAAACAATTAAGTCTTTCATGCCTTTCGTGACATAACAATAGACTGTAATTGCAAACATTTCTTCTTAAAGACAAGATAAACAACGCATACAATAATTGGTTCAGTTCTCGGATGATTTTTAAGCCTTGATTTTTTAAAACTAGAAATATATATGAATATGAACATACATATGAAATTAAAATAAAGCCTATACATTTAAGTAAGAGTAAAATAGAGGCTCCATGATTCTATTACCCATGCTCATTTAAAAGAAAATCATGTGTAAATATTATTACCAGAGAGATATTATTTTTTTCCTCTATTCTAAAAGTCTGAAACCTTTATTCAACAGCTTCATTTTAAAAATCATTTTTTTGTATTTGGTTGGCTTGTTGACTGAGGGTTGCCCTCAACAACAAAAATTGGCTTCATTTTCCATACGCATAAAGATCCAATACAAGTCTAAATTTTTTCATGATGCAAACGTATGGCTAAATCTCTTCTTTTACCCATGTTGAGTCTCTCACCCCACAGAGACTCATCTTGAGATCCTTGCCCATGGTCACATGTAGTGTAAATCACTGAGCAAAAAAGTGGAAACTTGTAGTGGGTTGAATAAAGTCCCCCCAAAATTCATGTTCACCCAGAGTCTTAGTATGTGACTTTATTTTGAAATAGAATCTTTGCAGATATAATTAAGGTGAGGATGAAGATGAGATTATACTGGACAAGGAAGCACCTTAAATCCAATAAGAGTATGTCTGCATAAGACAGAAAAGGATATACAGAGAAACACAGAGAGAGGAAGGCTGTATTAGAATTCTCCAGAGAAACAGAACCAATAAGATAAAAACAGATATATAAGAAAACATTTATTGTGGGAATTGGATCATGCAATTATAGAGGCCAAGAAGTACCACAATCTGCCATCTGCAAGCTGGAGACTCAGGAAAACTGGTGTGTAGTACCAGTCCAAACCCAAAGGCCTGAGAAGCAGTGAGGCCAATGGTGTTAAGTCCCAGACTGAGTCTGAAGAGCTGAGAACCAGAAATGCCAGTTTTCGAGGGCAGGAGAAGAGAGATGCCCCAGCTCAAGCAGAAAGCAAATTCACTCTCCCTTTTCTCCTATTAGATCTCTCAGCAGATTAGATGATACCCACTCCTTTAATGAGGGCAAAGTTGTTTATTCAGTCTACTGATTCAAATGCTAGTCTCTTTTGGAAACACCCTACAGACACACCCAGAAACACCTATGTGGGCATCCCTTAGCCCAGGCAAGTTGACATGTAAACAGAGCCATCACAAAGGCTATTTGAAGATGGAGTCAGAGACTGGATTTATGCAGCCACAAGACAACACATGGGGCCACAGAAACTGAAACACCTTAATTTTTGACCACTAGTCTCCAGAACTGAGAAATAATAAATTTCTGTTGTTTTAAGCCACCCAGTCAGCTTAGGATAATTTGTTATGGCAGCTCTAGGAAATGAATACAAGTTTGTGCTTTAAAATCTCTAAATACAGCCGGGCTCGGCGGCTCAGCCTGTAATCCCGCGCCTTTGGGAGGCTGAGGTGAGTGGACTGCCTGAGCCCGCGGGTTCGAGACCCGCCTAGGCAACCTGGCGAGACCTCATCTCTATAAATCAAAAACTAGCCGGGCATGGTAGCGCGCGCCTGTAGTTCCAGCTACTCGGAAGGCTGAGGTGGAAGGATCGCCAGAGCCCAGCAGGTCGAGGCTGCGGTGGCCGGGAGCGGCCACTGCACTCCAGTCTGGGTGACTGAGTGAGACACCAACTCAAAATAAAATAAAATAAAATAAAATCTCTAAATATACTCATTCATGAATACAAAGATAAGGTATTTTCAAGATATTCGCCTTTTTATTTATAAGGAAGAAATTGGAGGCCAAAATTCTAGGATATGACCATTTGGGCTCTAGATTAAACTGAGGTTTTTTGTTTTTGTTTTTGGTTTTTCATTTGTTTGTTTGTTTCTGTGATCTAGTTTTAAAGGTTGATAATAAGGTGCCAAATAACTGTCAGCAGTCATCTTCATTGTGAATATTTAATTTTCTTTTCTAAGAAACTCAAGTAATTATTTAGAATTGTACCTATGCCTAAGTAAAAGGGAAAATCATTTATTAATGGAATTCCATTATTTTTAAACCCCCCAAAGTTCAAAAGAGATACTAACCCAGCATCAATTTTAAAATGAACACTCCAATAAAAATAGTTTTATTTGCATTTTAACATTTGGTAACAGCTTTTTAAAAAAAGAATAATTATTTGCATGGTAAAGAAAGTTATGAGTTTTTTACTTCTAGGGTCAAGCATTTGTTGATATCACTGTGAGACTCTTACATAATACGCTTGAATTTAATGTGAGGAAAAAAATAATTGGTAATGAAATAATTATTTACATTACCAAATAGTGAAGTGAACGACTAAAGTAGTTATAGCTTAACACTGAGTCAATTTTTAATTTTGTGACTGAGACCATGAGATGCTTTTCATCCAAAATAACAATTCTGGACTTCATTAAGCAGGCTCTCCCCACACCCCCCACCCATACTTTTTAGCACTTTATTTTTAGGGAAGGGGTTTCTTTTTTGTTATTGCTGAAAGTCTATATACTCTTACCCTTAGCTCAAGTTGAAATGAAAAAAGGAATACTACTATTAAAAAAGGCCTTTAGAGATAATATAGCAACAGCTACCATCACAACAACCACCAATACTCATAAGTGTTTACGATATGTCAACCACTAAACAAAATAACTTGACATACATCATTCAGTTGACATTGTGAGCCCCATCTCTGCTGTCACCACATTGAAAAGGAGAACACTGAGACCCAGCAAAGCTAAAGGGCTTATCCAAGTTCACACAACCAGTTAGTCGTTTGAGTAGAACACTTGGTCACTCCTGGTCCAGTGGTTCACAGGCCAGGAGTATTCTGCTGCACCACCATTTTTATAAAAATATATATATATATATAAAGAACAAAAACTAATTCTGATAAAGGCTTTCATTTCATGTTTTACATTTTCCTTCCAACATTTAGTTCAGTCTTCTATTCAAATCCATTTGAAAAATGCCATACCCTGCCCTTCCTAGGCACATTGTTTCATCCTGGTCGGCTTTACTATTAGGTTAAAAGAAAAAAAAGAAAAAAAAAAGTATTCATGTGAGAGAAAGAGGTTTAGTATCTGCCTAACATTCTAGCTTAAAATAATACTGGCTTTATCTAAAATATGTCAGAGTGACCAGTTAAAAAGACCCCAGGGCAGTCAATCAACTGTTTGTTTTGTCTATGGAGTAACCCCCCAAAATCGTTTGGCAAATGCTATTACTGAAATGGTCTAAAGCATTTCTATTTCTGTGTGGGGGCTGTGTGGTGTACTGCACTGTATGAAGAACCCATAAATTATTCAGCTAATGGTTCTTTAAAATTGATTTAGAGCTTCTAACTACAAATGGTCCTCCTCTCTCTGCAGGATTTAGGGATGAGAATCAAATGACCCTCCTCATCACAGACCTTGAATCTGGATGTACAGCTCTTCATCCTAATGATCCCTAAAAAAAAATAATAAAAATAATTTTTAAAAAAGACAACCAGTGTCTGTGGAGTATTGTTGTTATTATAATAAATCAGAAAACCCATTTTTTTCAGTTGTAATTTCTAATGGCGAATTCTACGAACAGAATTGTATTCCCCCAAAATACCTGTTAAAGTTCTACCCCCTAGTGTGACTGTATTTGGAGATAGGATTTTCAGAAGGTAATTAAGTTTAAATGAGGCAAAAGGGGGCTGATAGGGCTGGTGACCTTATAAGAAGAAATCTTTCTCCTTCCCCCTCCCCACCCCTCTCCCTTCCTTTCCCCTTTCCTTCCTCCTCTTCCTCTCTGTGTGCACTCAGAGGAAAGACCACATAAGGACACAATGAGAAGATGGCCACCTGAAAGCCAGGAAGAGGGCTCTCACCAGCACCCAAACCATGTTGGTGCCCTGATCTAGGACTTTCACCCTCCAGAAACAGGAGAAATAAATTTCTGTTGTTTAAGCCATCCACACTATAGTATTTTGTTATGGTAGCCCAAGCTGACTAAGAATAGTACGTTGCTATCAAACCTTGAAAGTATTTTAGAAAAATTAACTTTGTTTTGAAGAGAGCTTTCTACCTGCTCTCAACCCTTATAAATATGCCTCCTTATGATCAGATTGGTAGAAATTAAACAAGCAGCTTGGAGGGCTTTAGTGAGTACCAACAGTTGTCAGTAAAAAGCTTTTAGATCTGCACATTTTTACTGGCCTATCCTCAAAAACAGTAATTTTATAAAGCTGTTTGGTTGAAGGTAAGGTAGTGACCACCTTAGTTGGAATGGCTCACGTTGGTGTGTGATCTCAAACATGTAGCCATAGGTAGGTTGTTAAATGTTTTTCACCTGATTCTGAGTTCCAACTAAGAGCTGAAACCCATTAGCAGTTGATTTGGACTAATTATAAAATTTACAGAGCACTTGTGGTCTGCATATAATTCATGAAGCTAGCTTATACACAAAGTGAACTTTCTATCAGAGTCAAACAAAAGACCCAGGACTTTACATACTGTTAATTTTTAAATTTATGCTATAAAGACACTGGCAGAGATTGCAAACTGGCCCCTCTTCTTTTTACTAATAGATTTTCTCAATCCCAAGTTTTAGCAGAGCACATTTGGAGACTGTTTCCAAACTTCCCTGCAGCTAATTAAAGAGGCCAATGCTGGGAACAGAATATACATATATTTCCCAGATCCCATTATTATGAGGAATCCGCTTGCCTTCCACCCTCTTTCTCTCATTTCCTGCAGGCTGGAGAGGGTAAGCTGACTTCACTCACATATGTCACCCCAAAGGATGACAGAGAAAACTTAGATCCCTGGGTATCTTTATGGAGCAGACTTGCCCACCTTCCTAAGTCCGCACAGATATGAAAAAGAGAAGTAAATCTGTGGCTTGTCTGAGCCATTGTATTTTGGGGGTTTGTTAGAATTCTAAATAATGAGCATACCTTACAGTTTACGGTGTACCTTCCTTATGCTATCATCTAAAAAAATCATTTTACTCATTCTCTCACTCACTCAACAACTATTTATTAGGTACATATTGTACATAAGCCCTGCCCTAGGTTTTAAGTGTACAATTGAGCAAGACCCATCAAGTCCCGGTACTTGTGAAGCTTTCATTAGAGTTGTCGGTGGGGGTAGGCAGAGAGATAACAACAAAATAAACAACATTTAAAAAATAATTTCAGAACATACTAGTAGTTTAAAGTGAGGGCTCAAGAGTCAGATTATCTGTGTTTAAATCTGGACTCTGCTATTTCTATACTCTGATAATAAGCTTCCAATGATACTGCCCACTGAACCACACCTCCTGGTATTCATTCTCTTACATAAGTCCTCCCTTGAATCAGGGCTGATGCCATAGCTCACTTTAGACCAGTAGAATGAGGCAGAAGTGATGTGGTGTGACTTCCAAGGCACAGTCATAAGACTACCAGCTTCCATCTGTGTCTTGCGGAATGCTCACTCTAAAGGAAGTAGGCTTTGGTGTGAGAACCACCTGAGACTGTCAGGTTAAGAAAGAGAGAGTTGCAGGGCCAGACACTAGCTGTTCCAGCCAACCCAGCTCAGGGCTGGCTGTGTGAAGGAAGAAGTACCCTTTGATGCCCATCCTAGTCCAGCCTTTAGACTCCAGCCTTAGATGCCTTCTAGCTGCAACGCCGTGACAGACTCCAAGTGAAAACCACCCAGCTGAGCCCAGTCAACTCACAGATTCATGGGAAATAATAACTCAAGTCACTAATTTGGAGTATCACACGGCAATAGACAATTAGAGGACCAACTCTGTGAATTTAAAAAGTTTTTAAATTTCTCTGAGTCTCAGTTTTCTCATCGGTAAGTTTCTTACCTTCTAAGGTTGTTACTAGAATTAAATGAGCTATTCCGGAAAGTGTTCACAACAATGTCCACTATGTGCTAAACATTTAGTGAATGTTAGCTACTATTCTTTATTATTAATAATGAAAATAACAGAACAAAAACATTCCTCATTGGACACTCAGGGAAGTTCCCATATGAAAGGTGATACTTGAGCTTAGAACAGGAAATAAGGGCTCGGCCATGTAGAGCCAGACGAAAACAGGAA
>CAUYQG010074758.1:0-10722 GCA_963574415.1 Tarsius wallacei | reverse complement strand
TCTTTCCAGAATTTCCAAGAATTACTAAGTTTTAGGGGAGAGGTCACACAGTTTCAGCATACTTAATATATGAGGTTATAGTTTCGTTACATTTCACATAATTCATCACACTTAATATATAAGGCTTCACACAGGTTCCACGCAATTCATCACCTCTTACACAACCAAGTTATGGATCCAGTGAAGTGTGGCCTCTCGGGACTGCCAGCTTCCCCACTTACTCACAGACATGAGTTCTCATTGAATCTCACTGAACTCCCATGAATTGTGCACCCACCAGAATTCACCATCGTGAGCACTATCGGTGCACAAGGAAGCAAAGAATGTCTGAGGACCTGCATCATATGCAGACATCCCCTGCTTACTCATGCCCAGGATCTCCTTAGACTTTACCCATTAAACTGGTTCAGCCTCTAAAGCATGAAACAAATCATGGGGCCTTTCTGAGCACAAGGTCCTGTGCTGTGTGGGTCTCAAACCCAAGAATCCAGCCTGCCGTGAAGTTTCTTACACACAACTGAGGAATCAGCTGGCAAAATGATTTGCAAAGGAAGTGGAAACTGGCTAGTTTTCTTTTTTTTATTTTTTTAATTAAGTGATCTAACACTGTCTCAGACACATGGGAACACACGGGATAAATGCAGAGTTGTTCTGAAGTTTATTTTACTCTAGATCTGCAGGGGTGAGAGGAACAGGAGGCAGCTAGATGGTTTGCCATTGTATTCAAACATATATGATGTTTTATGGACTATAATGTAAAATGTAAGCAAAAGTTTAAGATAAAATATGAGGCCGAGTGCAATGGCTCATGACTATAACCCCAGTACTTTGGAGGCAGAGTCAAAAGGATTGCCTGAGCCCAGGGATTCAAGACCAGGCTGAGCAACTTGGTGAGATCTCATCTCTACAGCAAACCAAAAAATTAACTGAGCGTGGTAGCATGCACCTGTAGTTCCAGCTACTTGGAAGACTGAGACAGAAGGATCACTGGAACCCAGCAGTTTGAGGCTGCAGTGACTATGAACGTGCCACTGCCCTCCAGCCTGGGTGACAGAGTGAGACTCCGACTCAAAAGAACAATGTCAGATAAAATATGTGATTTCAAAAAAATGATGCTGCTTATTGGGTGAAAGAGTTACTTGGGTGAATTAAGAGAAACTAATTGAGTGGAAAGACAGCTACACTGAGCATTAAAGGCCTTGGGACCTAGACCTGGCTCTGCTCTGGGCAGACAATGACCTAAAACTATTTCATCTCTCTAGTTTTCACAGACTTCATTTGTAAGATAGAGTTTGAACACAGATGCTTTCCAGTTTAAAATTTTTTCAATTTATAAATCAAGAAACCCATTTTAAAAATACAACTGTAGATTTTTAAAATCCTCCCCAGAACTTACAGAGTTCCTCAGCCATGCCTTCCAGGAATATGCTTCCTTAGCTGTGCACTTGACCCTAGAGTCTAAATGATCATTTTCCCATATTTTTGCATCTTCTTCATCCCAAAGTACTGGTCATTATTGCTAAATGACATATTCTTAAATACTAGACAATAAAGTAAAAAAAATAATAAGCTATATGTCAAAAAAAATCCAGGAAGATTTGAGAAAAGTTGAGGAACTTTATAAACCCATGGATTTATTTCTGTTCTGTTTTCATTTTTTTCTTTGAATCTTTCAGCTTTTGCCCAAATCAAAATTTACCTTGCTACCAGGAAGTTTTGTATTATGACTTAGTATTGCTATTAATATTTTATCAGTTTTCTTATATTTTAAAAAGGACTGCCAACTTCTAAAGTATAATTTTATTATGTGTTGCAGAAAATTGATATTTTTTACAGAAAGATAAACTCAATCTTAGGGAAAATTTTAAAAAAAAATACTTTTGAAAAGGTAGGAAACAGAAGGGAATTAATATATGTTGGTTTCCTTCTATGTCCCAGGGACTGTGCTTTACATATATTATTTCTTTAACCCCTACATAATCATTTGTGGTAGGTGAAAATAAGAATATGATCAGTTACTTATGCTATGCCAGAAAGCTTTCAATGCAAACTCCAACCCAGACTTCTCTCCCTTGTTCCAGTGCTATATGTCCAACCATCTACGTGGCAAGTCCACTTGGCGTTGACAAAGCAAAATCAATATGGTCACACTGAACTCTTTGTTCTTTCCCAAAAGCCTGCTCTAGCCACAGATGTCAAGTGATGTCAAGGCCACTCAAGCGATGAGTGATGTCAAGGCCATCTCAAGTGATGTCAAGGCCACTATTTTTGCTTAGGCTAGAAACCTTCAGGTCATCCTTGTCTCTTTTCTCATCCCTGCCACCCAGCCCATCAGGAGATCCTGTCAACTCTCACTTCAAAACAAATTCAGCATGGATCTGATCACCCTTCTCCCCCACCTGAGTCTGAGCCCACATTGCCTCTCCCAGGGTGACTGACGAGCTTTCTGACTACCTACATCCTGACCCCACCTATGTTCTATTCCCAAGAAGCAACTGGGTTGAACTATTTGAAACATAAGCATGTCACTTGTGAGTTCAAACTCCTGCGATGACCCCATTTCACTCTCAGATTAAAAACTAAAAAGCCTTGAGCCACCCCTTGATTCCACTCTTTCCTCCACCTCCCCACAACACTCCCACTGCCCACTATTTTCTCTTCTACTAATCTCCTCCCTCACTTTACCCATCTCACTGACTTCCTTACAGTTCCAAGACCAGCCAGGCAAACTCCCACCTTAGGGCCTGAACTTCTGCAGTTCCCTCTGCCTGAAACACTCTTCTCTTGCACGTGACTAACTCTGCACAGCTTTCAAGTTTTGGGTCAGATCATACTTCCTTAGTGAGGTTCCTTCTCCTACCCACCTCTTCCAACCGATGCACATTACTGAGACTCCTGACCTTGGTCTATTTTTCTTACATCTATAGTATGTTTCATCTTCTCAACTACCCTATAATTTACTGCTTTGCCATGTTTATTATTTATTTTCTGTTTAGTCATCGTCACCAAAATGAAATGTTTACTGATGTATTACCAGGTCCTTCATAATGCTGGGTGTGTGCTGGATTGATTGAATGAATGATTGAGTTAGTTAATGGGTGACTTTATATATCCCTCATACTAACCTGACTAAGATTAATCAGGAGGTGTTTTCCAAATAAAGACATTCAAACTCAGAAGCTAAAAGAGATCTCTTTCAGCTAGACGTGCGCCACTTTATCACACTTCAAAACATGTATTTCATGAAACTATAGATATTCCAGAAAATGCAATGCATTCATAGTTTGCATTCCCCTTTCTCCACACTCTCAACCAATCATTTTGAAAGAACCTCTTAGGATACTGTTAACTAAAGTTGCTGGCTTACTGTGTCACTCACTTACAATGAATGCGGTGTATTCATTTGGCCTCTGGCTGCGTAGTTACAGAAACAAACCACTTTGAGCTAGCTTAAGACAATTTTTAAAAATTAAATATTTTTAAAGATTTTTTAAAATTAGAGTCTCCCTTAAGGATATATGAGCTCATGGAAGGCACAAAGGAAAAAAAATGAAGAAACGGAAGCACAGGCAGGTGAGCTTAGAGAGTTCTCACGAGCCTTTCCATGTGTGTCTCTTTCATTCTTCTTTCTCCACAGTTTACCAATATTTGTTCCCTCTACCTGTAACAGACAAGATGACCAAGCTCCACCCATCAATCTTTAACCCAAATGAGGCCACAGTCTCCCAGTTCCACATTATGGGCCTGGTTTGGGTGAAATACCTCTCCTTGTCCAATCAGCAATGGCCAGGAATGAGGACTCCACGTGCAAACAACTGAGAGGGGACCCTTTTGAAGACTGTGAGATTAGGAAGTGCTGGGCAGACCCCAGAGAAAGGGGCTCAGCAGATATCCCCAAAGTAGCTGACTCTAGAAAAAGACAGTGGAATAGTGGCGAGTACACTATTGAATCAAACAGCTTAAATCCAAATTTCTGGTTTTTACCTTTCATTTGTGTAACCTCAGTCAGGTTGCTAATGAGAAAGCCTGTGCCAATCTTGTGACACTCAAATACAGTAATTGTAGATTACTTGCTCTTTCGCTCTTATTCTTTCTCAGATATAGGGGCTAATTATTTGTTACTTGGTAAGAGGAAAGAGCAGAAAGAAAAAATTAAAAAGGGACTCTCGGAGTGAGGGAAAGGAAAAAATATACAAAAGAATGGAAAGTTCTGCAGTCCAATCTCAGCCCCGTCACCAAGAAGCAAATGCCTTGGACAACTCAATTCTCTGGTCTCACTTTCCTTATCTGTATAATAAAGAGATTGGACTGAATCAGCAGGTTTCTCAACCTGCTGGATCAGGAGAATTAACTGGGAGCATTTTCAAAATGCAGGTTTCCCTGGCTTACCCATGAATATTCTGAATTAAAAGATCTTGCATGAAATTCCACAATTTGTATTTTCAAGCAGCTTTCCAGAGGAATATGATGATCAACTATATTTGGGAACCATGAGACTACATAATATTTATGACCCCTCCTAGTGCTTAAAGTGTTTGTTTACCTCCAAGATCATCAAAAAGAGGGCCTAGAAGTTCATCCGGCACCAGTCAGATCGATATGTCAAGATTAAGCGTAACTGGTAGAAGCCCAGAGGTATTGACAACAGGCCAGATCTTGATGCCCAACATTGGTTACAGGAGCAAGAAGAAAACAAAACACATGCTGCCCAGTGGCTTCCTGGTCCACAATGTCAAGGAGCTGGAAGTGCTGCTGATGTGCAACATATATTTTCGTGCTGAGATTGCTCACAATGTTCCCTCCAAGAACCGCAAGCCATTGTAGAAAGAGCAGCCCACCTGGCCTTCAGAGTCGCCCATCCTAATACCAGCCTGCGCAGTGAAGAAAATGAATAGACAGCTCATGTGCATGTCTTGTGTTTAAATAAAACCAAAAAAACTGCAAAAAAATTTGTTTACCTAACAGTTATCTAACTTAAAAAACACTCCAGTTGTAATAAAATTGATTTCTTATTTTATATGTGGGTGTCTTTTTCAGAAGTTGCAGAATCTTTGCACTTTGTTCCCCCAGAAAATCAAGAACAGTGTCTAGTGCAAAATAGATTTTCAATAAATATTTAGGGATGGATAAATTGTCAGTTCTATATGTTCTATAAATTAACAATTTTTTTTTATCTCCTAAGTAAGCTAATCCTCAAATATGTGGGGAAGAAATTTCTTTCAGAGTTTGTCTGGTTTACTGGAATATTTGAAAATACTTAATAATAAATATGATAATAAAATATAAACCAGGGCTCATAATCTTCCAATTAGAACTGAAAATTTTGATCATGGAATCTCGTTTTCATCTTCTATAACATGGTTAAATGAGATATATGTGAATGTAAAACATTCCTGACATGCTTTTTTAAAGTGCTATGAGGTTGTTGTGTCATTGTTTTTCTTGCATTTCATCACCCACCAGCATTTTAATACCTGTCAACTTCGCCAGCCTCAAAATATTGCTTTAACAAATTTTACAGAGAATTGTATCAGCCTTGAACTTTTTGAATGTCTGGTGTTCTTTTTGGAAACAAAAGGTATGAGTTTCTAAAGGGACTGAACTTCCAGGCAGAGGATCTGGGAAATATTTCTGCCTTTGTGTCTACTAACTATCTAAAATTGATCAAGCCACATCACCTTTTCTGGTTTCTAAGTCCTCTTCTATAAAATGAATTCTACATTCATTCAGGCACTATAATTCTTGTAAGTAATTAGGAGATTAAAAAATTCTAATTGGTGTTTTCAATTTTGAATATCACTACATCTCTACTCAATACCTAGATTTACTATTTTTCCTATTACCTTCTGACACTATTTTAATATACTACCTATGTCCACAAAAATATACTGCTTAAAAAAAATAGAGGCCAGATTCGGTGGCTTAGCCTGTAATTCCAGCACTTTAGGAGACTGAGGCAAGTGGATTACCTGAGCCTGGAGGTTCGAGACCAGCCCGAGCAATGTGGTAAGACCTCATCTCTACAACAAGTCAAAACTTAGCTGGTCATGGTAGCACGTGCCTGTAGTTCCAGCTACTTGTAAGTATGAGGTGGAAGGATCTCTGGAACCCAGCAGGTCGATGCTGGGGTGGCTGTGAGTGTGCCACAGCACTCCAGCCTGGGCAACAGAGTAAGACTTCAATTAAAAAAAAAAGAAACAGGCCTTTGTAGATACTTTTCAACACAAGAGCACTTTTGTGACCCAAGTCTTTTTCTATGCAACTTTTCAGAAAGGAAATACATTGCTCAGTCATACAGCACTTGATGGAATAGTTACTTCTTTCATAAGTATGAGCCCAGTTATAAGGTCCATTTTGCCACTTTCCTAAGGAAGCATTGTTAATAATTAAGGAAAATGGCTTGGCTTAGTCATTAGCAAACCCATAGTAGTGTACTTGAGAATATTATGACACGATAGGTGTCCTCCTCTGATGTGGAAAGAACCACCCTGGAAAATATGCTATTTTTTAATCCTTCATTTAGTCACAGTTGCTTAGCTGTAGTGTTCATAAAACAAATAATACTCAGGAAGTGAATACAATCTTATATGTTACTACATCTTACAAAATCAGGTCATTGATGCTTGCATTTCATTGCTTTTTAAAGAGAATATAAATGAAAGTCTTAGAAATCTATATTGGAGAATATCAAACCTATTTATTACAGTAACATTGCTTTTATTTCGTGTGGTTGATTTTATTTTCTAAAAAGCATAAAAATATAAAATATGACATCATGCAAGAACACTGTCATGTAAATTTTCTGTGAATCTCTCTTCTCACCTCATTGAGTTTAATGGCTATAAGAGTACTTAGGAGATCGTTCTTCAGTGTCTTTTTGTTTCAGGCTAGTTATTACATCTAATTATTGCATTGTTATGTTTCAGAACAGTTGAACATCACATAACAAGAGTGATATCAGGTTTAAAAAGACCTGCAGTTTGGATGTTTTCCTGCCTTGGAACCAAGAAAAACGGAAAATTGATAACCAAAGGTAAAACTCTTTCTTCCATATATATATATATATATATACATATGCATATATATATACATGTATATATGCAATACGTATATCACATTCTTACAGTTTCCTCTTCAGCCTTCCTATGTGGAAAAAATGTTTAATAGCATGGCATATTTAAACTAAAATATTTCTGGATTATATTTCCAGACATAGGAACAGGCTGCTGAGTGTAAAACCTGTGTTTTTAAACTTCCTATTTACTGGTACAGAATCTGGGCTAGATGTATTTGATATATTTAATCTTCATTATTGTAAATCTAGAGCGGCATATCGAGCAAATGCCATTTTCATAAATTTATGGACCCAAATGTTGCACATTCAGTTAAGCATTAAATTATGGAAATAAATGACATAGTATCAGCTTTTTTTCTTAGTGTGTTGAACCAATTTGCATTTATCAGCATAGACATGTTCAACGTGATCCATTGTGATAAAAAAGACAATGAACACACTTGAGACCACTCTATGATCTTCACTCCTTACATCTCATTATGTGGTTTCTGGAGGGGCACAAAAGAGGGGTCTTAACCATGCATAGGTCAGATATATTGCATAAGTGGTATCAGAGCAGATGGGGATTGATATTGCCTAATACTTTAATAAACCATTATCTTTGTTTGGGTTTCTGGCCGGAGACAATGACTTGGATATGGCAATTTATTGGGAAGCTGATCCCAAGGATCAAGAGTTAGAAGCAAAGAGCGTGATTAACAAGTCCACCGCCATAGCCAATCAGAACTTGATTCCTCCCAAGAGGGGTTGAAATACCTCCCAGAATTTCTGCCAGAAGAAATTCAGTGAGAGGTTTATCAAACTAGCTTTTTCCTTGGTTGTAGATTGCCCCCAGAGGCATGAAATCCCCCAAAATTCTGGGTTAGGCTGCCACTGAGTGGAGAGAGACAGTTGTCAGTTGAGGCGGACCCTATAAAGGCAAGGAGAATCCCCTATAGCTGTGGCTAAAATCAAAAGTGGGCCTGGGAGCATGATGCAGGAAACCAGTGGCATCTGTTAGAGTTCTTTTTACGTTATTTTGAATTTTCCTCCTAAATGAACAATCTCAAAGAAGAAAGTGTTTTGTGTTTTAAAGACATTAAACAGTTTTACCCAGTTAGAGCCAGAGTGAACTGTGTTTCAAAATTAACTGCATCAATAAGTTGTCTGTGTCCAGTAAATGGCATAGTATCAGCTAAGTGAGAAATGCATCTTGGCCCACATGTGTATTTGAGACATTATGTAATAAAATTTGAAGTATAACTAACACTTTGGAATAGTTAGAAATAGCATAATATTTAATTATACCTATACTTGTTACTCACTGTATATTATTTAATTTATTAAAAGGCATCTATAGATACACAAAAAATATAATTATTATTATAATTATTTGGAAACAACCCATTTATGTAAAACACGTGATTGAAATTATGTATGTCTAGGCATAATGTTAGATGAATGGTAATCTGGCAAAATAGATTTCCCACATTAAAGTAAATCAAGGTTTTTTTGTCTGTTTTGCTTTGTTTTGACTTGAAAATATTAAACAGGTTTAAAATTAAGTCAGATAAAGGCTGTTGTGCTGTGATCTAGAAGATTATATGTTCAGAGGAATGATATAATTGATGAACTCTCCAAGGAGCAGCTATTAAGAGTAAAAAAAACAGACAACAACATACATTTAAACTAATGCACAATATGCAAATTTCTGGTGAAGGAAATGGAAATGGAGGGGGGAAAGAGAAATTGAGTGAAAGGGCAGGGAAGCCAGGGAAGTCATGGCAGATGGCAAGGCAGAAATACCAAAAAGAGTAGACTATCAAACTGCTGGAATAAAGAGAATCTATGATAGCGGAGAGATGCTTCTTCAAACAAACCATATCCTGAGCACAGAATGCAAACTGACTGGCCCCAGTTAATCTGAGGCTTTATGAGTTTATGAATCACCAAAGCAAGGTTGACTGTGTCTTCTCATCTGAACAATGCAATCGTCTCTCCTGGTTTTCCCTCTCCATAGCCTCCTTCGGCGCCAGTCTTCTAACATAGCAGCTCTGATCATGCCTGCTTTTGCTCAGAAATGTTCTCTGGTTTACTGATTCATCATTATCCGAATTCCTAAATCAAACATTTTAAGCCTGCCACTCTAAGTTGTCAGACTTATTTCTTTTCTTTTCTTTTCTTTTGAGTTGAAGTCTCACTCTGTCGCCCAGACTATAATGCAGTGGCACGCACCCAGCCACCACAGCCTCGACTTGCTGGGCTGGGGGACTCCTTCCACCTCAGTCCTCCACTCCCAGCTAGTTTTTGATTTATTGTAGAGACGAGGTCTTGCCAAGTTGCTCAGGTGGGTCTCGAACCCACAGACTCAGGCAGTCCACTCGCCATGCCTCCCAAAGTGCTGGGATTATAGGCCCAGACTTACTTCTTATTCCTTGACTTCACTTACCAGTGGTCTATCCCATTGTCGAGAAATGTAAATTCTGTGACTTATCAAGTCTTCCAAGTGAGTTTATGGTTTGTAATTCTCAAACACAGATTGGTCTGGTGTAGGCCCAAAAGTTTTCATTTCTTTATTTTTATTTATTTTTAATTTTAGTTTTTTTATAAAACATATTTTTTATTTTAAAATTGTGGGACTTCCGCCAAGATGGCGACCGGGCAGCGTGGTCTGTGAGACCTCCACAGAAGAGGACACAGAAAGACTCAGGCTCTCTCCCTGGGGGCCTGCTCCCCACACGGAGCTCGGCCACTGACACCGCAGAAACATCACAGCAGGCCAGCAGTAGAAGCGGCCGCCACCGCCGCTGCCACCACCGATCATCACAGCGGGCCGGCGGCTCGCTGCCGCCGCAAGCAACTGGACTCACCACCACTGCCACCGCCGCCACTGCCACCAATCACTGGGCTCGCCGCCGCAAGCGACTGTAACCACTGCAAGCGGCCAGGCTCGCCGCTGCAAGCGGCTCGGTTCGCCGCCGCGGTCCAGACACTCGTTGCCGTCGCTGCTGCGGCCGGACACCATCATCGCAGCTGTGGTCCTGGAACCGTCTCCGCCATGGTCTAGATATGGATACCTCCGCAGCCTGTTCCTGAGGTGATCCACCCCTCGACAGAGGATGTATTGAGACTAAAATCGCTGCCGCTGCCACTGCCACCACCACTGCTGCTTTGACTCCCAGGTGAGCCTTGGATCTCCTCCTGTGAGCCCATTCCCGGCTGGCCCCCTCTCAGGCTACCTCCCTGGTGGGACAAGCAACTGAGATAAAGAACATCTGGAGCTGTGAAACAGCACCACCTGCTGGCAACTCAAGGTAAGAACACCAAAGGGGAAACTGACCCATTGAATAAACTTGCCAACTCGGGGAAAAAAAAGCCAGAAATCAGAACCGAAAGGACATTGACCTTAAATGAAAAGTTTCAAAGTGTACTTGATTGGTTCAGTTAGTTTACTAACTCGATTCCATCCCTTTCATTCTGCCCCTCCCCCCTTTTTTTAAATCTTTTTCTTTTTAATTTAGTTTTGTTTGTTTTCTTTCTTTTCCCTTTTCTTCTCTCTATAAACTAGATCTTCTTTCTTTCTTTTTCCTTTTCTTCTCTCTATAAACTTGCCAACCCAGGAAAATAAGAAGACTGGTTAGCTTGTTTGTTAGCATCAATGTATGTTT
>CAUYQG010074755.1:0-10585 GCA_963574415.1 Tarsius wallacei | reverse complement strand
GACACAAACAAATGGAAAAACATTCCAGGCCCATAAATTGAAAGAATCGATATTGTCAAGAGGTCCATCCTACCCAATGCAAACTATAGATTCAATGCAATACCCATGAAATTACCAACATCATTTTTCTCAGGCCTGGAATGTTTTTCCATTTGTTTGTGTCATCCTGATTTCTTTGAGCAGTGTTTTGTAGCTCTCATTGTAATGGTCTTTCACTTCTCTGGTTAGATGGACACCAAGGTACTTACTTCATTTTTGTGTGGCTATTGTGAATGGATCTGTGCTTTTTATTTGACACTCTGTGTGCTTATTGCTGCTGTATAGAAAGGCAACTGTATTTTTAACCTTAATTTTGTACTCCAGGATATTACCAAACTTGACTATCAGTGTTAGGAGGCTTTTGACAAACTCCTTAGAGTTTTTGCCTTTTTTTTTTTTTGAGTTGGAGTCTCACCCTGTCACCCAGGCTGGTAGAGTGCAGTGGCATGCTCACAGCCACTGTAGCTTTGACCTGCTGGACTTAGGCAATCCTTCCACCTCAACCTTCCTAGTAGCTGGAGCTACAGGTGTGTGCTATAATGCCTGGCTTATTTTTTTATTTATTGTAGAGAAGAGGTCTCACCAAGTTGCACAGACTGGTCTTGAACCTGTGGGCTCGGCAAACCTCTCACCTCGGCCTCCCAAAGTGCTGGGATTACAGGTTGAGCCACTGTGCCCAGTTTCCCTAGGGTTTTTAAGATATGGAATAATATTGTACACAAAAAGTGATAGCTTGACTTCCTCTTTTCTTATTTGGATATGTCTGATTTTCTTCTCTTGCCTAATTGCTCTGGTTAGGACTTACAACATTATGTTGAACAGGAGGGGTGAGAATGGGCGTCCTTGTCTAGTTCCCATTCTCAGAGGGTGTTCTTCCAACTTCTGCCCATTGAGGAAAATGTTGGCTGTGGGCTTATCATAGATTGCTCTTACTGCTTTGAGGAATGTTCTTTCTATGCCTAGGTGCTCAAGAGTTTTTATTAAGAAGAAATGTTGGCTTTTGTAGAATGCTTTTTTTGTGTCTAAAAATACAACCATGTGGTTCTTGGTTTTACATCTGTTGATGTGGTGAATTGCCTTTATAGTCTTGCAAATGTTGAATCAGTCCTACATTCCAGGAATAAATCCCATTTGGCCATGGTGGATGATCCTTGAGATGTGTTGTTGTATTCAAGTTACTAAAATCTTGTTTAGAATTTTTGCCTCTATGTTCATCAGGGAAATTGGACTGTAATTCTCTTTCCTTATTTCCTTATTGAGTCTTTGCCAAGTTTGGCTTTCAGTGTGATATTGGTTTCATAAAATTAGTTATTTTTCTATATCACCTGGAATACTTTCAGTAATATTGGATCAGCTCCTTTTTGTATGTCTTGTGTAATTCATCTGGGAAGCCATCAGGTCTGGGGCTTTTTTTGGTAGGTAGATTTCTTATGACTGAGTCAATTTCCTGAATTGTTTTTGGCCTGTTTAGAGTTTTAATTTCTTTTTGTTTCAACCTTGCAAAGTTCTGTGATGTCAAAACTGCTCCACTTCCTTTAGGTTTTTCTTGTTCATTCATATACAGGTTTTCATAATAATTTCTGATAAACTTTTGAATTTCTTCAGGATCAGTAGTGATTTTGCCTTTTAAGTTTTTTATTGTGTTTATCTGGGCTTTCTCTTTTGGGGGGGTGAGGGGCTTATTGATCTTTTCTATTATATTTTTGTCTTCTATGTCCTGTAACTTTGATTTTATCTTGGTGATCTGGATTCTTCTGCTGAGTTAGGATTTAGGTGATCTTGCTTTTCTAGCTCCTTAGGTATGATGTTAGGCTGTCTATTTATGATCTGTTTTCTTGATTTGTGCATGCAATGCTATGAATTTTCCTCTTAACACTGATTTCATATCAGGGATTTTGATTACGTGTTTTCTTTTTGTTTGTTTCCAGGAATCTTTTTATTTATGTCTTAATTTCCATGTTGACCCAGAAATCCTTCAACAGCATGTTGTTTAAAGTCCACATCTTTGTGTATTTTGGAGGCATCTTGCTGGTGGCAATACTTATTTTTATCCCACTGTGATCTGAGAAGATGCATGGTATTATTTCAATCTTTTGAAATTTGCTCATGCTTGATTTGTGCTTGAGAATGTGATTGATCTTGGGAGTATGTTCCATAAGCTGATGAGTAGAAGGTATACTCTGTAGTTGTTAGGTTAAAGGTTCTGTAGATGTCTATTAAGTCCACTTGATGAAGCGTCAAGTTGAGGTTCTGAATCTCCTTGTTGATTTTTTGCCTTGATGATCTATCTTAAACTGTTAGTAGTGTATTTAGGTCTCCTACTATGATTGTGTGGAAGTCAATGTCCTTCTTTACTTTGCTTAGTAGTTCTCTTATAAAACCTAGTGCTCCTGTGTTGGGTGCGTATATGTTTTGAAAGGATATTCCTTGCTGCTGGATTAAGAAGGCTTTTATTATTATTAAGTGTCCGTCTGTGTCCTTTTAAATTTTTTTTTCTTTGTTGTAGAGATGAGGTCTCGCTTGCCCAGGTGGGTCTCGAACCCGCGGGCTCAGGCAATCCATTCACCTCAGCCTCCCAAAAGCGCGGGATTACAGGCTGAGCCACCGAGCCTGGCTTCCTTTTAAATTTTTATGGCTGGAAGACTGCTCTGTCAGATATTAGAATAGCTATGCCTACTTTATTTGGGTTGCCATTCACCTGAAATGTCATTTTCTAGTCTCTAACCTTTAGTCTGTGTGTGTCTTTTGCAATGAGATGAGTTTTTTTTGGAGGCAGCAGATTGTTGGATCATGTTTGTTTTTGTTTTTAATCCAGTTTGCCACTTTATGTCTCTTCTGTGGCACATTCATTCCGTTCACATTCACGTTGATTATTGATATGTTAGAGTTTACCTCTGTTGTAGGACTCCTATGGAATTTCTTTGTTTTATTTTAATGTTTGCATATTTATATTTGTGTGTTTTCACTTTTGTGGGTGCTCTGGAGGCTCTGTTAACTCTGTGTTTGCTATTTTTATGGTGTGCGTGATCATTCTCTTTTTTCTCTGCTCAACTTCTTCTTAAGTGTCTTCTGAAGGACTGGTATAGGGGAAGCATACTCTCTCAAGGATTAGATGTCTGAAAAGTTTTTTAAATTTTGCCTTACTGATGAAGCTTAGCTTTGCTGATTAAGAAATTCTTGGCTAAAAATTGAACTCAAATATTTTCTGGTTTGTAGTGTTCCTGCAGGTAAGTCTGGAGAGATTTTGATTTTTTTTTTCTCTCTTGCTGCCTTTAGGATTTTTTCTTTTGTGCTTACTTTTCAAGGTGAATTTTTATGTGCCGTGGTGATGATCTTCTCATGTAATATCTTGCAGGGCTTCTCTGAATCTCTTGCACTTGGCTGTTCATCTCTCTAGCAAGATGGAGAAATTCTTGTAAGTTTTGGGGATATAAATCAGGCATAGTTTTTTTTGTTGTTGTTGTTGTCGTTTGTTTTTAACAAGTCACACAACTCTCTGAGGCTTTCTTCCTTCTTTTGGAGTTTTTTTCTATGTTTTCAACAAACTGTGTTAATTCCATATTTTTGTCTTCAATGCCGGAGATTCTTTCCTCTGCTTGGTTGAACCTGTTACCAATACTTGTTACTTTATTATTGATTTTGAGGATAGAGATCTTTATTTCTACAATTTCAGAGTAGGGATTTTTGAAGCTGGTTAACTCCACTTTTGCTTCCTGTACAATTTCTTTGAGTTTCACTTCATGTTTCTCTTGGTTCCTGTTTATTGGCGCCATCCATTCTCTGATCTCTGTGACTGTCAATTGGGGCATGTCCTTCAAGGGAATTTCATTGTTTGTGCTCTGGGGGTTGCTTTCTTGTGCACAGTTTCTTTAAAATTCTGTGAGATGCTTGTTCTTCAGTCTTTCCTCATTTGTCTGAGAACTCTCTTTACTCAGTGAGGAGCCAGGACCTCGTTACTGCAGCTTTTCTTTCCATTGCTAAACTAGTCAGGCTAGATTCTCTGCTTCCTGCTGCCTGTGATTATGGTGGGCTACAGGGGGAGTGAGTTAATCAACCTAGCCCCACACCCAGTTACTCTCTCCTTCCCTCTCCCAGAGTGATATCTATTCTTACACACACCTAGGTCATGGTGGGGGAACATTCCCACACCTGCCTTTTTGTTCTCTGTGTGTTCAATCAGTCTCCTTCTGGTTGCAGGGAGTTTCACCCTTCCAAATGTGTTTAGGATGCCTCCTTTAATTGGCAGATGGATCCCCCACTCTCTTCCCTGCCCTGCAAAAGAGGAGCCCATCTGTTGCCCCACCAGGTGCTGTCAGCGAGTATGTCAGTCAGATTCATCTGGCAGATGAGCCTTCCCGTATGGGATTCACACCTGGTCTTTGGCGCCCACCACTGCATCCCTTCCAGATTTCCTCCTGCATGAAACTGATGTTTCACACATTGCTGGGAAGGAGTGAACTGATTCAGAGTGCCTTATAATCACTCACTCCTTTTCTTCTCCCAACAGATCTTATTTTTCTGTGCATACCTGGTAAAGGGCGACTGGTACAGTATGGTCCGTGGGGCACCTGGAATTCCATGTCTGCCATGACTTTGTTGAGTCTGTACACTCAGAGTGACCTTTGCTGGGTTCACAATGATTAACCAGTCTAAAAGTGCTCTGGGTAGCTCCATCTAATAAAGGCAGAATCCCTACTCTTGTTTTGCTAAGTGAGAGCAGTGCCAATCTGTTGCTTACTGGTGGCCATCTTGGCTCCTCCTCCTATAGTGGTATCTTGAGGGGAATGCTAGATTCTACTAATGACTTTCTTTCCAATGTGTTCTGTATGTATTCTGATGTGCTTGACATGCTGAAGTGTTCTGAAGTAGACATTGTTCTGTTCAAGAAAAAATTCACCTTGAGATTATTTATATATACATTAGATGTGTATTGCCCTATATTTACACATTTTTGATCAAAAAGTTTTCTAAATTGTGGCCTGGTATATCTCCTGTTAATTAATATTAATTAAGTAAAATAAGGGTTGTCATCAATTTTAGAAAAGTTTACGTTTCCAAGGACCAATGTGATCTCATTAGTTTTTCCATTACATAAACATTCAAAACAGTCATAGCAGAGAGAGGGCAAGAGCAAGGGTGACAGTGAAAACAAGAGAGAGGAGAGAGAAGAAAGTTATGGTCGTATTAAAAGTTCAACTTCTCGGACTGGGCGTGGTGTCTCAGCCTATAATCCCAGGCTTTTGGGAAGCCAAGACGACAGGATTAACTGAGTCTACAGGATCGAGACCAGCCTGGGCAATTTGGTGAGACCTCGTCTCTCCAAAAAAAAGTTCAACTTCTCATTTTGTTCAAAAATTCAGTTGATTAGTAGGTTTATGGCATGAGCCTTAATTTACTTATTTCAAGAATAACAAGCTATCTCTAGTACAAAACACACAAACAAACAAACAAAACGTCCTAATATCTTCCCTACACTTTCCTTGCTCACGCATGCAGAACATAATTTTGTGTGCCTGGAAAGATACTCATTGTACCTAAAGATTGTTTTTTATTGTAATAATTGGAGCATGTGTGGCTATGATAATGGGAAGAGTGCAGTTTCCAGGACCAAAGAAGGCCAACTGTGTAAGTGAAAGTACAATTAATTTAGATAGTTTTGTTTCTGGACATTTCTCTTAGTAACACAATAGCCTCAAGATGCTTGTTATGCCAACCCAATAATAATAGCTGATTCAAACTTATATATACACTTTCTGATGTGCAATCAAAAGTTATGGTTAATTTCTAGAGAAGAAAATTAAAGTTCTTTGTTTCTACCCATATACTCTATCTAGATTCTTTTCCTACTGAAGCCTTGAACGGTCTCTTATTCTCTTTGTCTTAGTCTTTTTTCTACCACTTCTGTCTCATTCATTTTTTCTTCTTATTTAATTGTTCATTTGTTTTTACTTGCTTCCATGCAAATAAATGAAAGATTTTTAAGCATGCAGATTTATTAGTGGACTTTCTGCCTTAATTATATAGACATTGGGAGGTATATGTTCTATAGGTTTTTACCATGTTCTGTGATATAAAAATTGACTTTTATATCTCAAAATGATGTAGCTTAAAACAACCATGTATTTACCTTTAAAATTCTGTGAGTTGGGAATTTGATCTGGATTCAACTGGGTGATTTTTCTTTTCCCAGCTTGGCTCACTCATGTATCTGCAATCAACTGTTGAGTCATCAGAAGGCCAGATGGTCTAGCCTGATGGAAAACAAAAGACCAGACGAAACAGGACAAGTTAGAATAATTGTCCACTATAAGCCACAGATACAAAACAGATCACAGCCAAAAACAGCAAAAGTTGAACCCAGACATTTTTCAAAATATAGAATCATGAACTAAATAAACAGTTATTTTAAGCTATTGTGTTTTTAGATGATTTGTTAAATAGCAATAGCTGATACAAAAATTAAAACCTAGGCCTGGAAAACTAACATAATACATGGCACTGGCTTTTATGAAGAAAGGCAGAAAGAAGTTGAAATGTGAGGAAAAAGCAGAGGCTGGAAAAACAGAGGTAATTTTTGGAGCAGGCTTGATAAATGACAACCCCGTTATGTAGTGTCAAAGTAACAGGCAAAACCATGCATATGGAAACATTATTATTGTTGTTATTATTATTACTTTATTTTTTTTTTTTAAGTTGGAGTCTCACTCCGTTGCCCAGGCTAGAGTGCAGTGGCACACTCATGGCTATCCCAGCGTCAGCCTGCTGGGCTCTGGCAATCCTTCTGCCTCAGCCTTCCAAGTAGCTGGAACTACAGGCGCATGCTACCACGCTCAGCTAATTTTTGATTTATTGTAGAGATGAGGTCTTGACAAGTTGCCTGGGCTGGTCTCGAACCCGCGGGCTCAAACAATTCACTTGCCTTGGCCTCCCAAAGTGCTGGAATTACAGGCTGAGCCACCAGAAACATTATTTTTTTATAGTTCAAGGATTTTTATTTATAGATACTCACATATAGCCACCAACCAGAGCAAGACATAACATATTTTTGGCTCTTTGGAAGACTACCTCATGGAAATAGATTTTTTTTTTAATATACATAATGAAATTTTGAGTTAACTAAAGAAATATCAGGCAGTATGCTGTAGATATCAGGTAGTTGGTTTTAAGTACAGTTGACCCTTGAAAAACATAAAGTTTAGAGGTTCCCAACCCTCAGTGCAGTAGGAAATTTGTGCATAACTTTTGACTTCCCCACAATTTAACTACTAATAGCCTATTGTTGACTGGAAGCCTTACTAATAACATAAATAGCCAATTACACATATTTTAACATTGTATATATCATATACTGTATTATTACAGTAAACTAAGCAAGAGAAAAAATTACCTATTAACAAAATCATAAGACATAGAAAATATATTTACTATCCTTTAAGTGGAAATGGTTCATCATAAAAGTTTGCATCCCCATGGTCTTCAATTTGGGTAGGCTGAGGAGGAAGAGGATGAGGAGATGTTAGCCGTCTCAGGGTGGCAGATGTGTAAGCAAAGCTGTATATAAGTAGATCCATGCAGTTAAACCCTGTATTATTCAAGAGTCAACTCTACATAGTTTAAATTTATGAGCAAGATATACTGGGAGTTACCCAAGTTGCTAGGTAAGAGCCAAAGGTGTTTCTGAACTAGATGTTTCCTAGAAAATAAAATTCTCTATGTCAAACCAAACCTGAGGTCAAACCTTAATTATTTAAAAACTCATATAGAATTAAGTTGATGTCTGCTACACTCTTAGCTAGGTGAAGGCCCTTCCAGTATCTTACAGATGTTGAGTAGCAGTCTGGTTTACCATATATAGCTTTATGTCTTGAAAACAATTTAGAGTGTGGCTTTCTTTTGGTGATGAGACTAAATAGAATCAAATTCAGAGAAGACCCACACAACATAGGAGATTTGCACTTTATTTGTGCTAATGACAACTTACTCAAGTATTGATTGGGGTTTGGGTCTAAAGCCCTACTTAATATTTTTTTTACCTGGACCTCTATATGCAAATGTCTTAATGTTTGCCTCACCTGTGGAGTAGTATTGAGCCAGAGAGTCAAGTTATATATTCCTGAGTCCTCGGCTATTACAGCAGACAAAAGTATTGAATTATTGAACATAAAACTGAAAAGCTGCTCAAGAACTGCTCAGAAACTGGTGGAATGGTGACAGGGTTCAAAAAAAGGGATTACTTACTGAATACTCTAACTTTTGTTAAAACACCGAAGAGAAATTTGTACCAAAAAACAAGCAGAAAACAAACACTAAACATCCCACAAATAAAAAAAAAAGCAATGTGGTACTGAGTCCTCTGAGATTTCCACTCAGGGGAAATTGGAGACATGATGTCACATGTGGCTGTGCCCAGCATGGTGGACAGATCCAGAACTGGTTCTCACCAAATAGCAGCAGTAGAAGATAGGAAATGCTCAGGAAAAGAGTGAAGCCATCGGATGGCTGGGTGATTTTATTGCAGCTAAGGAACAGTATTCTTTATGTAATAATATTCTGGTCTGTTAAATTTAATAAATCTCTTCTTGATATAGTGCCAGGCACTTGCAGTTGTGAAAGCATCAAGCCGCATGGCCTCAAAGGCAAGTGTTTACTTTTGAAGAGGGCTCTCAGATGTCCATGAACCCTGATGCTCTAGACTCCCACTAAATAGTCCATCAGATGTTTGTGCCATTCTAGTTGTTTCATCCCCCTCTTTCAGATAATTAGAATCCTCTTCTTTTTAAGTGTCACCCATGGGAGCTGGCTCTTCATTTTGGAAAGCAAATAAGCATGCTTCTTTACCCCCAAAGCTTCAGATATTTTTAGTCATTTTTTAACAGATTTACTGCACATCTGCCATCTGTAGGACTCTGGAGACTTAATAACGTAAAACAGAGAAGGAGCTTTTTGTTCCCAAGGAGTGCATGGTCCAGTCAAAAAAGGCAGTTGATGCAACTGGGAAAAAAAGTAGAGTACCATGTTCTACTATGAAATGATTCATTATAAAAACATTGTGTCCTCAAATGGTTTAACTTTTCTAAATTAACAGTATTTGGTTTTTTAATCATCTCTTGAATGGCACAATATTTTAGCATTATCTGAATATTCTGTTTTTAGAATCCTCAAAACTAAATAGAGAGGGGGTGGATAAGGATACATGGACAATGATAGATAGATAGATAGATAGATAGATGATAGACAGATAGATAAATAGATAAAGGGTATTTATATGTGCCAAGTATCACATTAGGTGTTGGTAGCAACAATGAAATACCAACTCTTGTCTTCAAGAAAATGCAGTGAGATAATAGTGTGCAGGACACAGAAATGTTTTTCTATGGGACTCTATAACATGAGCATGCATTTCATACTAAAGGTTGGAAAGAAAGGCTTCCTGAAAATGGTGAAGGGAATGAGTAGTCTTTTCTAAACTCCCATGAGAATATTATTTTATTATTTTATAACTGCTCTAGTAATTTCTTACATACCTGGAAAAAGAATAGAAGCTTTTTTTTTTATTGCACCTGATCTTGTTTTCTTCTCTTCTCTCCCTCAGAAAATGGCAACCAGCATTTATGGGGTGATACAGTACATATAGCTTGTTTGTAAGTCTCAAAAAGAAAAAAAAAAAAACATGCGAGGTAACACTATTATAAAAATGAAAAAAAAACCTTGTAGGTTGAATTCAATAAGGAATAAATGGATTAAAAATGGACTTCAATTATTCTATCTATACCATAAATAACATATTGTGCTACAAGCTTTACATGCATTTTTAGTTTCTTCTTCACATCTAGTCCACAAAGTATGTACAGTTATTCCCAATTTGTAAGTGTCAAAGCTGTAATCTATAAAGACAAAGTAATTCAGACATTGCGTTATTAATTTGGCCAAACACATGTTTAATCATTCAGCTCTGATAGGAAGAAGCCTGAAGCTATTCTGAGGCCAGTCCCTGCCTGAGGCACATATGTCATTTGCCTCCGCATATGCTCCCAGACAACCAACACTATCTGAGGTATCTCCTGGGAATAGGAATAGGTACTAGGGAATTCCTGAGCCAGAAAGCAGGAAAGTGATCATAGTTCCATTGCTTCAAAGAAAAATGCATTTTGGGATTAGTATATAGGACAAAGAATATTAACAGGAACATGGTTTCAAAGCCCATGTTATGACCATCAACACAGGGTAACATTTAAAGTAATTCCTCTAATTGTGAATAAACCTAATATTTCAGGTGTCCAGTACCTGGCTGAGTCCATGGTATAAATATAACATGAAGAAAAATTATACATTGACTTAAAAAATTATATGCAATCTCTCAAATATTACTACTAAAAATAATGTCACCGCAGTAAGTTACTAATACTTTCTGATAACATTGCAGGTGGGTTTTTCTTAATGCAATTTTTTTTTTTTTTTTTTGAGTTGGAGTCTCACTCTGTCGCCCAGACTGGAGTGCAGTGGCCGCTCCCGGCCACCGCAGCCTCGACCTGCTGGGCTCCGGCGA
>CAUYQG010074750.1:0-19222 GCA_963574415.1 Tarsius wallacei | reverse complement strand
GAAAACAGTATGGCGATTTCTAAAAGCTCTAAATATCGACCTCCCATATGACTCCGCAATCCCCCTACTGGGAATATACCCTGAAGAACTCAAATCACTCTATAAAAAAGATACCTGCACACGTATGTTTATAGCAGCATTGTTCACAATAGCAAGAACCTGGAAGCAACCATGTTGTCCACCAAAAGAGGACTGGATTAAAAAAATGTGGTACATATACATGATGGAATACTACACAGCCATAAAAAAGAACAAAATCATGAATTTCGCAGCAACCTGGATGGAACTAGAATCTATAATACTGAGTGACCTCTCACGGAAACAAAGATCTGAGTATCACATGTTCTCACTCATATAGTGAACCTTGAACATCCAACGTAATACTATAAGAAAATGACTGACAGTGGTGGGAAACTATGGGGGGTGGGGAGATGGGATTAACGGTAGTCAATATCTGTCTGGGAATGGGGAGGCACCTCTTATCAACAAGGGTGCCTGAACGAAGCATATTTGTATACCTAACCCTTAACTGTACCCACAATATCATAATAAAAAATACTGATTATATAAAAAAAAAGTTTGGATGGGTGGATGGATGATGGATAAAAGGATGGATGGAAGGATAGAAGGATGGATTGATAGATGGAATGATTAATGGATGGAAAGATGGATGGATAGAAGGATGGATTGATAGATGAATGATTAACAGATGGAAAGATGGATGGATGGGTGGGTGGATGGATGAATGGATGGATGAAAGGATGGAAGGAAAGAAGGATGGATGGATGGATGGATGACTGGATAGAAGCATAGATGGAAGGACTTATGGATGGAAGGATGGATGGATAGAAAGATAAATGGGTGGGTGAATGGATAGAAGGATGGATGGATGGATGAAAGAATAAAAGGAAGAAGAGAAGGAAGGAAGGAAAGAAGGATAGATGGCTGGACTTACGGATGGAAGGATGTATGAATAGAAGGATAAATGGGTGAGTGGGTGGATGGAAGGATGGATGATGGATAAATGGATGAAAGAATGGAAGGAAGGAAGGACAGATGAAAGGATTTATGGATGGAAGGCTGGATGAGTGGATAGATGGAAGGATGGATGGATAGAAGGATGAATGGATGGATGGATGGATGGATAAAATGAAACTGATCTGAGGAAGGAATCCCTAATGACTTTTTCTAGATGACTAACTTATATATATATATAAGAGCAGGAAACGAAGTTTATCTCAGTGTTTTGAGCCTGATGGACTAAGAGAATGAGTCTGAAAGGAAGGGCTACTGGTTGGGGTTGTGGGAAGGAGATGGAGGGGAGTGGGAATTAGGCAAGGATGACTTGATTTGAGATCTGTTGAGTTTGAAGCCATGGAAGGAGAGGTGAGGGGAACATCTGACTTGCAGCTGGAGCTCGGGAGAGGGCCCCTTGTCAAGAGGGGGATGTAAGTTTGGAAATTTCATACATAGAGGTGACGGCAGAAGTTCTATGAATGGGTCAGTCCTCAAAGGAGAGATATTGAAGCAAGACAAGAGGAAGGAGGGCAGATTATATTTATATAAGCCCTTAGATGATTTTGTGAATAGCACAGTTATGTTTTCTTGTGTTTGGTGTGAGTGTGAGTCTGTGCATTTGTGTGTGTGTGTGTGTGTGAGGAGTGGATGGAAGGATGAACAGATAAAAGCTTGAGGATGCTCATGATTCAGGAGCTACAGGGAAAAGTCAGCAAGGAGGTGCTGGAGAGAGAAGCAAGAGGCCTCCCGAGAGCTGGAGAAGGATGTTACTATCGGATTGTGTGGAGCTCAAAGAACAGGAAAGGTGAAAAAAAATGCAAACTAGATTTGCTTTCTGGTAAACCCCGGGAGAGAATTTTGGTGGACTGTTGGCTATAAGAAGTCATGATTGAAGGAACTAAGGGGAAGAAGGAGTTGTCTCTGCTCCCTCTAGTTTATGCATCGTGCTTTTCAGTAGTGAAACACGGATCCTATACAGCCATCCACTTGCCAGTTACAGTCATGTAGCCTGAAATGTCTAAACAGGATTCCCTCATGACAGGGTCCTCTGAAATAGGGCACATGCTCTATCATGTACTATTTACTAGTCATTTACTGGTAATTTCATGGTGCCTTGAAAAGAGCTCTGTGCTATACATTAGAAGTTCTGGTTTCCAGTTCTGGCTCTGGTGCTAACCACCTGAATTACCTTAGCCAGATCATTCAACCAGAGCTCTCCATACATACATCAACAAGTTACTCACCACTCCTTATCCTATATTGCTGTTCACATTGGACTTTCCCTAAACATTACCTTGTACATAGTAGCTGCTCAAGAAGATGGACAGATGAATGGCTAGGTGGATGGGTGACAAATTCTGAAGCCTAGTTGCCTGTCTATAAGCCAAGGGATATGAAGTCAAGCTTCCATACATTTACTCCCACCTGGAACCATCTGTGCCTGTGCTTTTTTGATCACAAGCAGAGTTCATCCAAAGTGGCTTAGAACCTGCGCTAATTAGGCCTTCATAGATGATCTGATTGAATATCCATGAGCGTAGAGGTCTTTCACTTTCCCATCTCCACAGCCTTTGCTCTATGATTAGTGATAGGATCTTAGAAGATTAATACTAAGTATTTGTTGATGATAATTCTAAATCCAATGATACTCTGATTCTCTAGAGACACATTTAAGGCTATGTAGCAGGTGTTCTCATGGTAGACACATGTCACAGTGTTTGCCAGCTGTTTGAAGATAATCCTCTATGACAGGACAGGATGTGTCCCCGTAGCCAGTTTCTGGTGTGACATCTGCATGCGGCTTTGTAGCTTCTGGTTTGGGTGTATCCTTACATCCATCAGCTCATCAACACAGCACTCGGAAGCATCACATCTGGGCCCCCGCCACTGGGTAAGAGAGAAACTGACAATAGGGAAAGTGTCCAGAGGCAAGTAGCCAGGATGGTGAAGGATCTGGAATTGTCACGAATGAGGAGCTATTAGAAGAACTGAGGGAATTCACTGGAAGAGAGGGACACATGATAGCTGCCTGCAAATACTCAAAGGGTTGTATCAAAGGGTGTGTCCCAGCTAACCTGGACTAGGGTTTGGTTTCTTCCCTGTCTGGGCCTCCTGAGAAACAGACCTGCCAGCAGTGGATGCAAGCTACAGGGAGGCTATTTCAACTCAGTCTAAGATCTTTGGAAGATTTTTTTTCAACGGAGTTATAAGCATATAGAATTGACTGCCCAGTGAAATAGAGGACAGATGGCAATTGTCAGGAAAAAAACTCACATGGACTGTGTGGATGGACTCAGAGACACCTCAGAGCTCTTCCAAGGTGGAGATTCCAGGATTCTAAATAATTGTGCATACTAGTATAAAGAGAAAGCTCCTTGCTTTGTCAATTTGGAAACCGTCTCCTGGTCTTCACTGTGGTTCATCTAATTCCTGGCTGGTCTCCTCTAAACACATTTCTCTAGTTGGTGGTTTGGCCTCCCAACTGAAATGACTATAGGCCTCTCTCCTCTCTGTCTTTAAAAAGTAAAAAAAAGATATTTTTATATTTTTTCTTTTCCAAATAAAGAGCTTAGGAGGTCTCAGGAAGATTGTATCCAAAGGGTGAAGTTCCTTAGAAATAAATAAGTAAACAAATAATAAACCTTCAAGCCAAAATTATATGACAGCAAATGCCAAACCCCAAAATTCAGTGTGCCTGGCTGTCCGGAAAATAGAGCTTTGTACATCTGCCTTCAAAATCTCTTCAGAGATGATGGATTTGCCCGACCCATGACTGGACCCATTAAATTCGCACCTGGGAGCGGGTTGGTGGGAGGCCTTCTGAAGCTCAAGCCTCCTGAAGGTGGATGGATGGAGAGGCAGAAACATGATCTCCATGGCAACCAGGGCCCCAACCATAACAACCTCCTTCCACCTGGAGCCAAGTCTTCCAATGGCGACTGGGCCTGAGGTTTGCACGTCTGGGGCCTCCTATCTGGTGGTTGGTGATGTCAGTGGAGCCTCTGATGCAGTGATTTTCTTGGAATTATGAAGAGAGTGTGACCCGTAAAATAGAATTTAATCTATCAGCTGCAAGGCTTAAAATAAAAGCTGACTCACAACCACATTTTGTGACAACACCGCTGCCGACCAGAAGTAGCCCTCGGCTCCCCCAGCCAGGGCTCCATGGGTTTAGAGCCAGAATGGCTCTCTGGGATCGTCCAACCCCCTCATTTTACAGATGAGGTTTCGTTTGAAGCCTAGTTCCAAGCGGGCTTGGCGTCCAACAGGAAAGCGTTAACATTTTCCAGAAGCAGCCCTCGCCTCCCGGCTGAAGGCTACTTCAACATGAAAGTCCACGCACGTCTTGTTTCAATTAGCTCTGGTGCTCTGGGCACGGTTACTGGAAAGGAGTGAGCGCGGGGGAGGAAGCGATGTCATTGGAGAGCCCAGGTAAAAGCCGCGGGACATGACGACAGTCACCAGCGGAGCCCTCTCTTGCTTAGGCGACGGTGGAGGGAGAAGTGGGAGCAGCCGGTGCTAGCTGGCAGCTAGCCATCCGGGGCCACTCCGGAGAGGCACCTCGGTGGCGGCAGCGGGGCTCAGGTAGACAGGGGAGCGTGTTTCCGCCCTGTGGGGTACCAGACAAGGGCACCGCCTGCTGGCCGTGGAGGTCCAGGGCGCTCTCTGGACCCACTGAGGGCAAAGGAACCGCTGTCTAGCCAGATCTGCTGGACCACTTTCCCCCAGGCTTCAGCCCTTGGAAGAGGACATCCCCAACACCAGCCCCTTCCTCCAACACTGGCTCCTCCACCTGCTTCATTCTGCAGGGAAATTAGAACCTACCACATGAAGTGGGTGTCATGGAGGAAGGGCTCAAATTCCCTGGGGTCGTGGGCTCCCTGTAAACCCACAGAAGACCCTGCTGCTTAGGTTTCTTTGTGCTGTGTGTGTGTGTGTGTGTGTGTGTGTGTGTTAAGGGAAGAGAGGGAGGACTGAGGGAGGTTGTGCTGACAATTGCAAGTCTGTTCTGAAGCCCAGAGGAAAAAGTTAGTACAGACTAAGTAAGAGAAAGAAAATCTCAGGGTTTCCAAGAATACTTAAATAATTGTTGCTATTCTGGCCCTCAGATTGGTGGTTTGTTTGAGTAATAGCTCTGGCATGAGTCCTTTATACCACACTTGGTCCCAGAGGCCAGGCTGGCTCTGTCATGTCTGCAAGGGTTGCCCCAATTGTGCGTAGGATTCTGGGGCACTCTATGGTGAGGCAAAGGAACAAAATGTTGGGCCATAAGTCAAGTGGCAGGGATGGCATTTCACTGTCAAGGGACATGTTCATGGGCTCACAGAAATGTGGAAGCTTTCCAGGGGGTCTTCTCTGAGGTGTGAATTTTCTACCAGGCGAATGCCTGACCTATTTTATTACCCAATTAGCTCTCAAGGCATAGAAAGAGGCTAAGATGTCATCCTCTGGGGACACTCTCACCTTGCATGACATTTCACGTGGCTGGATGCTGGTTGCATTGGGGATCCCGACGTGTTTCTTCTGCCCATTGTATCTGCAGAGGGGGTGAGCATGCCAGTCTAGTAACCCCCACCCTCAAGGAGGATATGAGCACACTTACATTTTCCAGAGAAGATGGAAACTCTGGAAAACATCCCCTGTCCTCAAGGATGCTTGAGAAACTGAAAAAGAAAATATTCTGGGCCAGGTGTGGTGGCTCACACCTATAATCCTGTAACACTTTGGGAGACTGTGGAGGGAAGATTGCCTGAGCCCAAGTGTTCAAGACCAACCTGGACAACATAGCGAGACCTTGTTTCTACAAAACAACAACAACAACAACAACAATAATAATAATAATAAAGCCAGGTGTGGTGGCATGTGCCTGTAGTCCCAGCTACTTGGATGGCTGAGGCAGCAGGATCACCTAAGCCCAGGAGGTCAAGACTGAGGTGCCCATGCCACTGTACTCCAGCCTGGGCAACAGAGTGGGACTCTGACTCAAAAAAAAAAAAAAAAAAGAAAGAAAGAAAGAAAGAAAAAATTCTGCAGGGGCACAGAAGCAGTTTGCAGCTATGTGAAGGTAGGAGCAATAGGGAAAGGTATTATCTGTTTCTCAAATAAGTAACACTAAGGTTACTCAGATGACCTGTACCCTGATTCATGATTCACAGGAACTCTGGAATAATGATTGTTGTTTGAAGCCGCTGTGTTTTGGAATAATTTGTTACACAGCAATTGGTAGCTTGTATACTCCCAGGATCCTTCTGTGCCCCCTGGAAAGTTTTCTTTTCTGGTTTCTCAAGTGTCCCTCATGAATATGGGGTGGATTCTAGGCTCTCCACCTTCTCTGGAAAATGTGAGTGTGTTCACATGCTTCTTGGATGGGGCACCAGATAGGGACTGTCACCTCTCTCCGGCTTCACTACTCCTGTTTGAAGACCACTCCTTCACTCACCAGCTCTGCGATTCTAAATTTTTCTAGGCTCCCATTCCCTCATCTCTCCTGTGGGGAGACTATAGTTCCTCTCTCATAGGGTTGTTGTGAGGATTAAATGATTAAATGCTAGGCGCTTAGAACAGTGCCCAGCATATAGAGGGTGCTTAATCAATGCAGCTGCCATATTACTGGTTAGCATTTAGCACCTCCCTGTTCTGTTCAGACTACTACAGAAAACACGCAAAGACAGCGGGATTGCTGAAGAGGCGAAGGGCACTCCCCGTGTTCTGGTCCTTATTCTGCAGAAAATGCCACAGATCCTCATTCATCCATGGGGGCTGTTTCTCCACCTCACACAGGGATTGTGACACCTCATCTATTCCAGCTCACAGTCATTGTGAAACTACAGTGGGTAACTCTTTTTTTAAAAAATGTATTTTATAGTCGTGAAGTATGTATAAGGGTTTGCTACGTATGTTACATTGTGTAAAGGTGAGGTCTGTGGGCTGCTAGCAAACCCTCTCTCCCCAGTAGTGGACATGGTACCCAACGGGTGGTTGTGTGCCCCTTGTCTCCATTCTCCCTCCTTTAAAAGTGCCCAGCATCTGCTGTTCCTGCCATTGTGCCTATGTGCCTGATGCATAGTGCCCACTTATGAGTGAGAACATACAGTATTCAGTTTTCTGTTTCTGCGATAGTTCACTTAGAGTAATGGTCTTCAGCTGCACCCATGTTGCTGCAAAGACATGATTTTGTTCTTCTTTATAGCTGTGTAGTGTTCCATCATGTATATGTACCACATTTTCTTTATCCAGTCTGCCATTGATGGGCTTCTGGTTGGTTCTATGGTTTTGCTATCGTGAATAGTACTGCCACAAACATGCGCATTCAGGTGTCTTTTGGGGAGAGCAACTTATGTTCTTCTGGGTATATTCCCAGGAATGAGATTGCTGGGTCATATGGTAGCTCAATTTTTAGTTATTTGAGAAATAGTCACACTGCTTTTCACAAAGGTTGAACTAGCTTATATTCTAGAGACTCTTGTTTCTCAGGTTTTACCTCCAGACATACAACCTGGTTACAGCAGAAGTGTATTTGAGCTCAAGGACCTCTCTTGCATTTGGAACACCCCTGCTTGGATATCTTCTACTTTCTGATACTGGAAGAAACTCTTAGAGCCTTCTCTGTTACTTTGCTTATCACAACTCAACAACGGCTTCCCACCAAGTCCCAAATGCTTCCTGTGGTGTACAAGGCTGTGATGCCTGTTCCTGCCAGATTCTGCATGTTGAAACCTCCTCCTGTCTAATACAGACATCACTGGTGTCTCCTGTCCCTTGCTTTTGCTGCTTGTTGTGGCAAGTGAGCTCCCCAATAGTCCCTTGGTCAGGAAGGTGCCCCTCATTTCAGGGTGCACATCCCAGGTCACAACCAACTCACCAGAAAGGGTTCTAATCCCTACACTGGGGAATACAATGGCAATCCACTTTCCCCAAATGTTTCAATATCATCTTCTGTAGGATCATACCATGGTGTTCCCCAAACTACTTGACTCACAAGGAAAGAGGGACCATGATGATGAATGTGGGATGTCATTGCTAGAATTCAGACCCCTTGGCCATGCCTCAAGAGGACCCTCCTGCCTATTTGGAGACTTCTGGCACTGGCTGAGTACGGGGTTGGGGGGGAAGGTAGCGGGGAAAGCACCACAGGGGTGAGCCCTGTGTGTGAGCCCAAGACTCTGTTTCCTCACATCTGAGATATATGTCTTACAGATAATTTTCTCCAGTCTGTGACTTGCCTGTTCATCTTCCTAAAAGTGGCTTTTTATGAGCAGAAGTTTTTCATTTTAATGAAATCTAATTTATCATTTTTTTCTCTTATGGCTATTGCTTTCGGTGTCCTCTGCCTACTCTGAAATCATGAATATATTCCAATATATTTCTTTTGGAAGCCTTATAATTTTAACATTTACATTTAGGTCTGTGATCCACCTTGAATTAATTTATGTGTATATGGGATAGGGGTCAAGATTTATTTTTTTACCATATAGATACTCAGTTGTTCCAGCATCATTTGTTGAAAAGACTTCTCTTTCCTCATTGGATTGCATTGGCAACATTGTTGCAAGTCAATTGACCGTGTAATGTGAGTACTCTCCAATATTTTTTTCATTAAGATTGTGGAATGACAAAAAAAGATACATCATAGCAATTTTCTACAGTAGTTGTCTAAAGACATACTTTCAATGGACAACTTGTACAGGTTTGTAATTATTTTCTGTATTCATATGTTATTTTTGTTCTGGCTGTATATATTAAAATGTAATTTTAATGTGTATTAAATCTAATAAAAATCTAGAATTTTATTTTATGTCTGTGTTTTTGTCTAGTGGTTCATTGTTAATTTATTTTAAGAAAGTATAGGTTTATGATAGATTTTATTTTTTATTTATTTATTTATTTATTTTTTTGAGTTGGAGTCTCACTCTGTCGCCCAGACTGCAGTGCAGTGGCACACTCCCGGCCACCGCAGCCTCTACCTGCTGGACTCTGGCGATCCTTCCACCTCAGCCTTCCAAGTAGCTGGAACTACAGGCGTGCGCTACCACGCCCAGCTAATTTTTTGATTTATTGTAGAGATGAGGTCTTGCCAAGTTGCCCAGGTGGGTCTTAAACCCGCGGGCTCAGGCAATCCACTCACCTCAGCTTCCCAAAGCGTGGGATTACAGGCTGAGCCACCGAGCCTGGCTTATGACAGATTTTAAAAAACAAAATCCTGTTTCTTCACCACAGATAGTTTGATCTGCTCTACTCTGTACAAACCCCACAGGATATTAATAGGCATTATGTACAAAGGAGTTCCACAGACAAATTCTTTTGGGAAACAGTGGGTTTAAAAAAGTTAAACAGGTTTTTATTTTTTGTTTCCGGACTCCCTAAGATCTTAAATGGGGTAGTGTGCATCATACAAGTACCAAAATTTATAGCAGGATGTGTTTCCCAAACCTTTATGATAAGGGAACTCTTTCTTCCTAGAGCATCTTGAGGGACCAGGGGTTCACGGAACAACCTTTGGGAAGCATCAATCCACAACATCCCACGTGAGTGGTCAGCAGTGTTGGCTTGAAAGTCTCCAACGACATGACCTTGCACGGTAGCCCATGTCATTTTCAGGCAACTTTAACTCCTGGGGAACTGGGTGTGGTGGCTCACACCTGTAATCCCAGCACTTTGGGATTGCCTGGGCCCAGAGGTTCAAGACTAGCCTGGGCAAATGGCAAGACCTCATCTCTATAATAAATCCAAAAATTAGCTGGGTGTGGTGGTGCATGCCTGTAGTTCCAGCTACTTGAAAGGCTGAGGCGGAAGGATTGCCTGAGTCCAGCAGGTTGAAGCTGCAGGGGCTGTGAGCATGCCACCACCCTCCAGCCTGGGTGACAGACTGAGACCCTGACTCAAAATAATAATAATAATAATAGCCCCTAGGGGGTGTGAAGCCCATCTACTCTCTCCCTCTGGAGTAGCACAGAAGTAGACCCAATTCCTGCTCTCCTGGAGAGTTACTGAAGCAAACTTTGGGCCTCCTCTTACCACTGCCTCTAGACTGAGTATCTCTGCTTTGAGCCTGGTGCTTCATCAGGGCAGGAATTGGACTTTGCTTGTCGTCTTGCAGGTGCCTGGTGCACAGTGAGCACCTGGCAAGTGGCTGTTCAGTGCATGAATGGATAAAGTCTCCCTTGGCGCATGCCTCAATTCTGCCTTCATCTCCGGACCTTCACCATCCTGGTGCCCTATCCCCAATGAGCCATAGAGCCACACGTATTGGCTAACTCTCTCCCCGTGACATACAATCTCACTTGCTCCTGGTTTCCCTGGACACTTACACTCTCCAAATCCCATAGTTCTCTTACACGTAATCTCACAGTGGCCACCCTGTTCCCACCTTAAGGCTTTTACCCAAGCTGTTCCTCCTGCTTGGGACATGGCCACCTCCTTCTCGTCCTTCAGTTCTCAGCTGAAATGTCGCTTCTGTAGCGGGGTCTTCCTAAAATGGCATCCTCCCATCACTCTCCATCCCATGACCCTGTTTTGTTTCCTTTGTAGTACTTAACACCACTCAAAGTTATCTTAAAGTATTTGCAGGCCAGGTGCGTGGCTCATGCCTGTAAGCCCAGCACTTTGGGAGGCCAAGGTGGGAGGATTGCATGAGGCCAGAGTTCAAGACCAGCCTGGGCAACATAGTGAGACCCTGTCTCTATTTTTTTTTTAATAACGTATATGTCAATGTGTTTGCCATCTGGCACCTAGCCTCTGTAGTTACCACTGGGACTCTGGAGCTAAAACAGTCCCTGGCAGAGCATGGACACACTACATTTGGTTGAATGAATAACTTTAACCAGTAATCATCAGTGGCGGGGGTCTTGTCACCCAAGACAACACAGACTGCCTGCCACGTATCATCAAAAAATGCTGCTGTCACTGCTCAATCAGACTCCCCCGGGTAGAGAAAGGCTTCAAGTGACCAACCTCCTAACATAGGCTGATTCATGGAGGGTTTCCTCAAGCCACTGGGCCCACTCAGTGCAGCTAGGCATGTGAAAGAGGCCCTTGTCACCGTTCACTGTGTGGTCATTCACCGGGATTGGCTCGCCTGTCAGAGAATTTTAATTTTGTGAAAAAATTCAAACCATCTTGAAACACACAAGCCAAGCACCCAGGCACAGGTAGGAGGGGGATGGACACGTTTATTCGGGGAGGCCTCTGAAGAAGACCGCAGAAGGCAGGAGCCAAGTCCATTTCTCTGGGGCCTCAGCCTGTGTACCCCCTTTCTTAGCCTTCCCATTCACAGCACTCAGTGCATCGGTGCTCAGAGGGTACAAGGGGAAGGGCCGGGTGCTGGGAGCACCTGGGAGGGGGCCTGAGGATGGTTAAGGGCCTGGGAGGGAAAGTGAAGCTGAGGCTGCTCTGGGAGCTTCAAATGTCTGGCATTCTTGGCCATACCACATCATGAAGACTTGTTGAATGTTTGCTCCCCAAATATTTCATAAGTCTGCCCCCACCCTCCATCCCTGACCTGCCATGCTCAAGGCCCATCATCACGCACCTGGACTATAAAATAGCCTCCAAAATGGCCACCCAGCTTCTTGGCTGGCTTCCATTCTGTTTTCCTGTTTTCCAGAAGCCAGAGTGAGAGTTCCAAAGTGGACATTGGATGGAGTGACCCCTCCTTAAATAACTTCAGTGAAGCATTGTCATGTACAACTAAAATCCAACTTTCCCCCTGGCACACAGGCCCTCCAAGCTGGGCCCTATCCGCTGTTCCTACACCTCCCTTAATCCCTGCCTCACTGATTATGCTCAGGGAAGATGGGGGAGCTGTAGTGTCCTGCCCAAACCATGCTGGTTCATAGCACAGCGAGGCTCACAGATGTGAGTCTGGGGGAAATGGGAGGTAGTGCTGGTAAAATCTGGGAAGTCTTCCTGGAGGAGGAGATATTGAAGTTAAGTTTTAAAAGAAAAATTATGGTTAACAAAGCAAAAAAAAAAAAAAAAGAGGAAGGAGTTTTTGGATTAAATGATTTGCTCAAGGAACTCATGGATCATAAGTGGTAGGGTTGATGTTACCACTGCTTGGGTGAGGTGTGTGGAGGCGGGGGCTTTTGAGGTTGAAGGAAGAACTGAGCATGGCATCCTAGATGCCAGGTCTTTATGCCCACTTGGATCAGAAAATGAAGCTTTAGGGTGGCACAAGGCAAGGAGTGGGAGCTGAGACCCTTCTGTAAACCCAGGACCATTTGTACCCATAGCCTCACCAGGCTGGATGAGGAAAAAAATCATGCCCATCAGCAACAGGAAATGATCAGGCTGCATATCCATCTCCACGTGAGCTTTGGGGTTAAAAAAAAAATTCTCCACAGGAGAAATCAAAAGCCCAAATCTGTTCATACTGTGGGATTAGGATTAGATCAAAATGTACATAAAGTCTGAGGTCCAACAACCCCCAATTTGAGAAGTTAACAACATTAATGCCCAACAGGTGTTAGGCTGGAGTGTCCTGCAGAAGGAGCAACTGCAAACTCATTCTGGATGGATGCTCCCAAAACCCCAGCAGCAAGGAACACTCATGCAAAAAAGGTGTCCTGCAGAAATTAACAGCTTAAGGAACAATACACAAGGAAACAATTCACTGAGTGAAGGTCAAGGGCTGGGCCCAATCACAGAACACAAGCTGCAAGAGACAGCACACAGATAGACCCGATACGATAGATTAACACGTTAGAATAGGACACAATGGAAAAGGACAGAAAGAATTGAAAGAGAGCATAGTGGGTTGAAAAGCACCCACCACTGATTCAGGTTTATTGGGAACCTCAGATTGACTTTATTTGGAAATAGGGTCTTTGCAGTTGTAATTAGTTAAGGATCTGGAGACGAAATCATCCTGGGTTTAAGGTGGGCCCTAAATTCAATGACCAGAGTCTTCATAAGAGAAAAGAGAGAGCGATTGAGAGATTTGGATGTACAGAGACTCAGAGAAGAAGGCTGTGAGAAGATGAAGGCAGAGACTAGAGGGGTTGCCACAAGCCAAGGAGCTGGAAGAGGCAAGGGAGTCTTCTCCCCTAGAGCCCTCAGAGAAAGCACGGCCCCGCCAGCACCCTGATTCCAGACTTCTGGCCTCCAGGATTATGAGAGAATAAATGTCTGTTGTTTTAAGCCACCAAGTTTGTGGTAATTTGTTGTAGCATCTCTAGAAAACCAAGATGAATTTCTAGAGGTGAACAATGTAGTCTTTATCATATTTTTTAAAAGTCACAGAACAGCCTGGGTGTGGTGGGAGGCCCAGGTGGGAATTTGAGGCCAGAGTTCAAGAACAAACTGGACAACAGAGTGAGACCTTATCTCTACAAAAAGTTTAAAAAAAAAGTAAGCTGAGCATGGTGGTGTATGCCTGTAGTCCCAGCGACTCAGGAGGCTGAGACAGAGGATTGCCTGAGCCCAGGAGGTCAAGGCTGCTGTGAGCCATGATCATGCCACTGCACTCCAGCCTGGGTGACAGAGTGACACCCCGACTCAACAAAACAAAAGTCACAGGACAGTTTGCCGTGCTCAAGAGCATGGCGGTCACATGGATCCAAGGACTCCTTATCATAACCCTGTGGCCCCGTAGTGTCTGAGACCCACCAATCTAGAGAAGGGGTGGTTAGTCCAAATGCCCCCAGGAGCCAGGCAGGGAATGTAGATAAGTAAAGGGGACCAGAGTTGGGTCAGGCTGACTGAAGTGACAAGCTGCATCCGTAGGGGGTTGTAGAAAAGCAGAGGCAGAAAGGTGTGTAACACAATCTCCTGTTTAGAAAACGTAGGGAAAATCCACAGACACCCTTTCCAAACACGTGCGCTTATGTGTCCACATATGCCTAAACATGATTCGAGAGCACATGAGACACGCTGCAGGCCGCATGTGAGGCTGACGACAAGGACATTACCTGGATGGAGGGGCAGACACTCCTCTGGGCGAGCAGGAAGGCAAGCAGAGCAGAAAAAGGAGAAATAGCGTGTACGATGTGAACATATTCCTGCTCTATGTCATATTACTGCTTTATGTCAAATTTCAAGGAAAATACACACAATTAAACAAAGATAAAGTTTTTTTTTAAAAGTACAACCGGATGCAGTGCTGCTCAGCTCAGTTGTGTACCCCCCCATGCTTCCTGACCCCCCATACCTGTTTGCAACTCCTGACCCAGAATGGAGCTTGCAGGTGTGTTTGACCAGAGGGGAGTGGAGGTGGGGCACGGCCTTCTGATTCCCCTTTGGGAGAGAATGGGGAGAGGGAGAGGAAAGCAGCTGATATGGTTGAGTGTGCCAGGCCCTCTGATAAGCCATTTACATGGTTTATTCACTTACCTGACACAGAATGGGATTTAGCCCATTGCATGGATGGGGAAACTGAGCCTTTGCTAAGCAACTTGCCCCGGATTACCCAGTTACTAAGTCACAGAACTGGATCAAACTTAGAGCTGCCTCACCTTGGAAGGCCGAGCGTTCTTCCTCCCCTCCTTCTCCACCTGTCTTCCCCTCTCCCTCCTTTCTTTGCCCCCTCCATTACCTCCATTACCTCCCGGCTCATGGATCCCAAGTCCAGTATGCACAGCTGCTGGGCAGGGAGAGCTCAGCATCAACGGGAGGAGAACAGAAAGAGGGACTGTCAGGGAAGCACCAGCAACCCTCCTGCTTTGCAGTTGGGGAAACAGAGGCCCAGAGAGGGTACATAACTTGCCCAGGGTCACACAGCCGAATTCCCATGCCCCTCCTTCCTCAGGTCCTCCGTCTGTGGCACCGAATGAATCTGAAGTTGTCTGTTAGCCTTATCTGGAAACCACAGGATGGGCTCAGGGAGGTTGGTAGGGAACAGACTGGGGGATGGACAGGCTGACACCTTCAGCCTCCCTCATAGCCAGTGTCTCCACTCCATGTCCTGGCAGTGGCCACTGGGAAGTCAGGCAACTCCCCTCCTAGGTACGACTGCTCCTAGATCTTGCCATACTTGTACTAGGATGACAGCTTTGAAACTTACAAGTCAATCTCTATCCTGCTTTTATTCTGTGGATACTCTGAGATGCTCCACCTTGGAGTATTGCTGGGTCTGCATCTCTCTTCCCAAATAGGGAAAGGTCACAGCTTAAGGAAGAATTGAGGTTCATGGCGGGGGCTGCTCCATCTCTCCTGGTCTGATGGGAATTAAGGGTCATTTATCAAAACTCCAAAGCCAAGGTCCAGTACCCTCACTTTGTAGCTCAAAAGAGAGTTTAAGGCCAGGCGCAGTAGCTCAAGCCTATAATCCCAGCACTTTGGGAGGCTGAGGAGAGAGGATTGCCTGAGCCCACGGGTTCGAGATTAGCCCGGGCAACTTGGCGAGACCTCCTCTCTACAATATATCAAAAAATTAGCCAGGCCTGATGGCACGTGCCTGTAGTTCCAGCTACTTGGAAGGCCGAGGCAGAAGGATCAGCTGAGCCCAGCAGGTTGAGGCTGTGGTGGCTGTGAGCATGCCACTGCACCCCAGCCTGGGTGGCAGAGTGAGACTCCAACTCAAAAAAAAAAAAAAAAAAGAGTGAGTTTAAAAGCCCACTGAGTCCAACCCTCTCTTCCAAGAGATGGTGAAGCTGAATCCCAGGGAGGTGGCACAACTTGTTCGGCATCACCCTGTGTGTGGCAGTCAAGGTCAGGACCAGGTTTCCTGGCTCTCGGGCCAGCTGGACTTCCCCTGCTGTACCCTGCTTATTACGAGGGTGGGAGCAGCAGCCTCAGGGCTGGGATTATGCCACATTCACCCGGTCTTATTGCACACCTGCCTCATTACCCCACGGAGGTCACTTTATCTGGGGTGAGTCAGATTCCTCATCTATGAGATGGGGGTAGGCGGTGCCAGAGCCCTGAGTTCCCCTAAACTGTGCCTCTTCCCAGTGCTCCTGACTTGGGCCAAACCTGGAGAGTCTGTCTTTCAGATGCAAATTGGCTTCTTTCTCCTCTGCTTATTTACCTCTTGGCCTGCTGGGATCCTGTTTATTGGTTAAATCCTTCCCAATTAGACTCCTCTGCCCCAGCCTTTGCTTGGCTGTAAACACATTTCTCTTTCATAAACTGTATTTCCTCAGTTACTTAGCAGTTGTAAAACTCTCTAGTGATTCTTTAAAAAAATATTTTTTAATGGATACATAAAAGATGTGTATATTTTCAGGGTATCCAGTGGTTCTTTTTTTTTTTTTAACTTATATTTTTTGTAGAGATGGGGGTGGGGTCTCACTTTGTTGTCTGGGCTGGTCTTGAACTCATGGCCTCAAGAAATTCTCCTGCCTCAGCCTCCCAAAGTGCTGGGATTACAAGCCTGAGTCACCATACCCAGCCGATTCTTTTCAAAAACACAAATTGCTTACATGCGTCTGCAAAGTCTGAGGTCTCTCAGACGTTCTTATCACTACACATTCTTGACGTTCCATTTCTTAAGAGTCCACCTCAGAAGCTTTAATTCTCACAACCTGTTTGGGGAACTCATATTTCCTTTAGTGAACTCAAAGCCCTTTCTGCTGGGCCTGTGAAGGAAGTGACTGACCTTAGACAGTGGAAGAGAAATTGAAAGCCCAGGGTGAGAGATAGGCAGATCCAGAATTCTAGGCTGGGTGCATGGCTGGATCTACAGTTAGATCTGTAGCTGGGTCTACATCTGGGTCTGTGGCTGAGTCCTTAGCTGGGTCTATAAATGAGTATATGGTTAGGTCCGTGACTGGATTCATGTTTAAGTCTATGGGTGAGTCTACAGTTAGGTCCATGGTTGTGTTGATGGATGGGTCTATGGTTGAATCTATGACTGGGTCTATGGCTGGGTCCATGGCTGAGTCCATGGCTGGTTCTATGGCTAGGTCTATGACTGAGTCTGTGTCTGGTTTAAGGCTGGTTCTATGGCTGTATCTATAGCTGGTTCTATGGGTAAGTTTATGGCTGGGTCTTTGGCTGTATCTTTGGCTGGGTCTATGGCTGGATCTGTGACTGATTCTATGGCTGGGTGTATGGCTGGGTCTATGGCTGGATCTATGTCTGGTCTATGGCTGGGTCTATGGGTGAGTCTATGTCTGGTCTACAACTGGGACCATGGCTGGACCTATGGCTGGATGTATGACTGAGTCTATGTCTGGTTTATGGCTGGTTCTATGGCTGTATCTATGGCTGGTTCTATGGGTAAGTTTATGGCTGGGTCTATGGCTGGACCTATGACTGGGTCTATGGCTGGATCTACGACTATATTCATAGCTTGGTCTATGGCTGGTCCATGGCTAGATTCAGGTCTGGGTGCTTGGCTGGGTTCTTAGCTGGGTCTATGATGTAGACCACACAAACACCTGCCCCTGACTCTATTCCAGGGGTCCTAGAGCCCTGACCTAGAACCCCTGAGGATGAAATATGGATAACGTGTTGAGCAAAGCCCAGGAGATTTGTTCTGCAGTTCTGCAACAGGTTAAACTTGTGACCTCAGATCAGTCTTGTTTCTGTTGTGTTAGTTTCTCATTTGTAAAGTGAGCAGATAGTGCTAAGATAATGGTTTTTAAGCTGTTTCATGGAGCTTAGGGCTCCAGTGAAGTTCTTCCAGGGCCTGGTAGGGATGGTGGAGATTGCAGGCTGGGGTTGGCCTCACCCACCATCTCCTCTAACCAGAAAGCCTGCTGTAAATCAAGCTCTCTCCAGAAACTTCATTTAAAAATGTGATGGGAAAGATTGAAAACTCCCCATGTGCTCATTTTTAGAATCTGGTTATCAGACTGGCATAGCCACAGAATAAAATATTGTACAGCTAGGAAAATGAAGATGTTTTCAAAAAAATAAAATATTTCCAGGATATATTGAATTTAAAAAGTAAGGTACAGAATGATGCATATGCTAATTATTTATATAAAAAAGGGAGAAGCCGGGCTCGGTGGCTCAGCCTATAATCCCGCGCCTTTGGGAGGCTGAGGTGAGTGGATTGCCTGAGCCTGCGGGTTCGAGACCCGCCTGGGCAGGCGAGACCTCATCTCTACAATAAATCAAAAAATTAGCCGGGTGTGGTAGCACGCGCCTGTAGTTCCGGCTACTCGGAAGGCTGAGGCGGAAGGATCCCCGGAGCCCAGCAGGTCGAGGCTGCGGTGGCCGGGAGGGGCCACTGCACTCCAGTCTGGGCGACAGAGTGAGACTCCAACTCAAAAACAACAACAACAACAAAAAAAAAGGGAGAAATACAATTAAATATCTGTACATGCTTGATTTGCATACAGAAGCCCTGGAAGGATGCCTGAGGAACCAACGATACCTTCCTGTAGGATGAGGTGGGGCCTGGCTGACCAGGGGAGACCAGATGAAACCACAGGCCGAAGTGAGATTTCTTAGTGGTTACCTTTTTACAGCACTTTTTTTTTAGTCAGGGTCTCACTCTGTCACCCATGCTGGAGTATAGTGACATAGTTATAGCTCACCACAGCCTCAACCTCCTAGGCTCAGGCAGTCCTCCTGCCTCAGACTCCCAAATAGCTGGGAGTACAGGTCCCTGCCACCACACCTAGCTATTTATTTATTTATTTATTTATTGTAGAGACAAGGTCTCACCAATTTGCCAGGTTGCCCAGGTTGGCCTCGAACCCCTAGGCTCAGACAATCCTCTCACCTCGGCCTCCCAAAGTGCTGGGATTACAGACTTGAGTCACTGCACCTGGATCTGCAGCATGTTTTTTTAGTCAGGGTCTCATTCTGTCACCTAGGCTGGAATGTAGTGACACAATCCCAGCTCACCACAGCCTCAACTTCCTGGGCTCAGGCAGTCCTCCTGCCTCAGACTCCCAAATAGCTGGGAGTACAGGTGCGCACCATTATGCCTGACTAATTTTTCTATTTTTTAAAAATAGAGTCAGGATTTTGCTTTGTTGCCCAGGTTGATCTCAAACTCCGGACCTCAAGCAATCTTCCTGCCTCGGCCTCCCCAAAGTGCTGGGATTACAGGCATGAGCCACCACACCTGGCCAGCATTTTGATTTTTAAGCCATGTAAATATATTAACTTAAAAAAAAAAAAAAGACTTAGCCAGGCTCGGTGGCTCAGCCTGTAATCCCAGTGTTTGGGGAGGCTGAGGTGAGTGGATTGCCTGAGCCTGCGGTTTCAAGACCCGCCTGGGCAACTTGGCGAGACCTCATCTCTACAATAAAATCAAAAAAATTAGCCGGGCATGGTAGCACGTGCCTGTAGTTCCAGCTACTTGGAA
>CAUYQG010074747.1:0-16342 GCA_963574415.1 Tarsius wallacei | reverse complement strand
ATTTTTAGAACTTTTAGGAATCGCCACACTGTTTTCCATAGAGGCTGTACTAGTTTGCACTTCCACAAACATCCTCTCCAGCATCTGTTGTTTTTTGAGTTATTGATGATGGCCATCCTGACTGGAGTTAGGTAGTATCTCAGTGTAGTTTTAATTTGCATTTCTTTGATGACTAGTGAGGCTGAGCATTTTTTAATGTATCTGCTGGCTGCTCATACAGGCTGGTCTTGAATCCCTGGACTCAGGCAATCCTCTTGCCCTCTGCCTCCCAGTGTGCCGGGGATTACAGGCATGAAGCAATCAGTTTTCTAACTGATTCCCAGATGACGATGATGCTGGTCCAGGAACCACGCTTCGAAAACCACTTGTCTAAAGAACAGACGTCTGCATTATGGGATTTATCTTTCATGGAACTTCCAGAGTGCACTGTGCACTAGTCAAGGATGGCTGTCAACAAATATTCACTCCCCACCACACTTCCACAGGAGGAGTGTGCTTCTTGATGTTGGCCTAGGCCCTGTGACCTGTTTTGGCCTCACGGTTAGTGTGTACTTTTCTGTCCCTCAACTTTGTATTTGGTGACGTGATGGGCTTTAGCCAATGGAATGTTAGCAGTTATGACTTGAAATATACTTGTGTGGTTGTGTTTGAGTTCCTGTGCTTCTGCTATGAGAAATTCTTCCAAAAGTAGCTCAGTGTTCCCAGAAAAATGAACAACTTAATGGTGCAGATCTGAGTCCAGCTGTTAGCTGGAGCCAAGTCCTATTGAGTCCAGCTTAAATCTGATGAGGCTTTAAGACATGAGATAGAAAAAAGTGTTTACTATTGTAGGCTACTGAGGTCAAAAGAGGTTTGTTATGTAGCTTTATTGTGGCAAGGGCTAATTGGTGCAATGACCAATGTTGGACACCTCCTGTTCTTTAAACTATTTCTTGACCCCCTTCATTGTGTAAATGCCTACACCAGGACCTGGATGAAATCTTGACTGTCTTTGCCAAATTTCAGTATTTCAATCTATATCAACCCATCTAAAGACAGTTATTACCTCCCAATAATTAATGAAACCAAGAGATTATTTATTAATCTCATTTAAAAATATGATCTGGAACTTTGAAAGAAGCTGGAAAAAAATGAAACCCAACGTTGAAATGACAGCACACGTGAGTGTGCACTGCACTCCAGCCTGGGCGACAGAGTGAGACTCCAACTCAAAAAAAAAAAATGACAGCACATATGGAAGGAGCAAGAATTTACCATGAGATAATAAATCTATCTGAAATGGAGAAAGGTGACCAAAAATTGCAAGTATTTTAATGACCAAGTCTCATGGGAAAGTTTAAGCAATTTACTGACTTCTTTTCCAGGTGCCATTTTACTAGGTGGAGATCATTGTAGAATATAAAATTCCATAGAAATAAATCTGCCTTTGCCCAAAGAAGTCAACATAGGAACCATTATTTATATTTGCCCTTCAAAACGCTCAGTGGAAAAAGCCTCTTAAAGGCTGAGTCCTGGTCACTGACTTTCATCAGAGTCTAAATGGATTACATTCTGACTTGTGCTTCTTATTCTAAAGCACATAAAGCTAAAAACTGTAGCTTTCATAAGGGAACAGAAACATCCTCAGGATCACACTATAGCCTAACAAGCACTTTAAAATTTTTCAAGTACCAATTGTGGCAAAACACAACAGGTCAACTATATTCTAGGGAAGAGAAGGATTAAGAATACAGATCCAGACTTTGAACAACTATCGTAATACTATAAGAAAGGGATTGGCAGTAGTGGAAAACTGCCAGGGGAAGGGGAGGAACACCTCATCAACAAGGGTACCTGCATAATGAACATTCGTATACCTAACCCTGAATTGTACCCCACATCCTTAAAATAAAAAAAAAAACAAACAGATCCTGCTTCGGAGGCCACATGCAGATTATCTACTGGATCACCTACAGGAATGGGGCTCAATGTTGCATATGCAAAGTCTTTTACTAATAGCAATAACCAACTTTTGCAGCCTGCCTCTGTGGACCAGGCTGTGCAATGTCCCAAAGATCGGATCCATTTATCTCTCCCCTTGGTCAACAAAGTTTTAGAAAGGTATTCCTTAACTGTGGAATGTACTAAATTAGCCCTTAGCAGATTATATCAAAATTGTGTGTGTAACCTTGACAGACAGTCTTTATTCCAGGGAAGAGACAGTTTTTGACAAATCACCATTTAGCAGGATTTCAATCTATTCAGGATATGTCATATCATTAGTTAATTATCAAGAAAATTATTATTGCTATTACTGAGATATAATAGCTAGTGTTTATTTGCTGTTTAGCGTATACCATGCACTGGGTACACCTCATTTAATCCTCATATAACCCCAATCATTAATTGTGCAGTTTGTATAGATCAGGAAACTGTAGTGACCAGCTCTCCAGGGGTCCCCACAACTAATAAATCATAGAGCTAGAACCTAGATCCACTGAACCTCAAGGTCCATGTTCTAAACCATCTCCATAAACTGCCTCCATTTTAGCTTAAAGGAATTTTTAAAAAAATACAAAACATTTAGGGAGAAGCAGAAGAGATATCTTGACACCATGTTGAAAGCATGAAGGCAGATGAATGTGTGATAACTGATTTAGCAGACCCCAGAAAGCTGACTTTGGCCACTGGTAGAACCAGAGCAACCTCAGAGACTCAGGGAGAACTGGCAGCAATTACATCCAGGAATGGGAGTTCAGGTGAGGCTAAGTGGCTTAAAGTCTGCCTAGGAGTAAGTTAGACCCCAGCCCTCCTTTCCTTACATCCAGGAGCCTGCTGGCTTCTTTCCATACAACCAGGTGCCCGTCCCTTGCCACTCCAGCAGAAAACTGCCATTCTGTTATCCAGAAAGATCAAAGCTGGAGATTTCTGAACTGGGGCCATCAGGCACAGCTTAGGGTCAAAGTACCACACTGAAAAGAAGAGGTTTAAATAAACATTTACACTCGAAAGATGTGACCCAGCTTATTCCTCAACCTTCTTTCCAAGCTGGCTCCAAGAATGGGGCAGCCAGGCCTGCATACTCCAGGCAGGACACAGCAGAAGGCTTTTCGGGGGAATATGACCAGCCTTAGAGGACAGATTTAAAGACATGACAGCACTGATGCCCACAAATAAACTGTCCAGTCAGATGGCCCTAAGGTGAAGCTCATCACCTTCAAGAACAATGAGGGAGTACAAGTTTTCACAACAAAACTTACTTTGCTCTTTATATTATGTACTTATATAACTTGATGGACTTAACTCACTTGAAGTTCCCAATCCGCTTCAGTGTCCTGCTCTTAAATATAAACAACCAAGAAGGAATCAGCAGACATCTAAGAAAAAGACTGTAAACAAGGAAATACATGTTAAAGAGAGACTGCTGCAAGAAGAAACTAACAACAAACACCTATCATGAAAAAGAAAGAACAGTATTGTACCTTCAAAACAAGTGCAGGATGATACAAAGAAACAGAAACATTCAAAGAGCAAAGGAAGTCCTTAGAAGTAAGAGCATAAAGATAGAAATGGAAATCAATGGAAAGTTGGAAAGAGGGAGTTGAGGAAATTTTCCGAAAAGTAGAGGAACAAAGTAATAGAAAATGGAAAGAAATTATTAAATGAATGGATGAATGACAAATACAAGATGCACAAATAATACAAATGACAAAAAAGGAAAGCAGAGGAATAAGGAGAAAAGAAATGATCTACAAAACAATCCAAAACAACTGCCCAGAAGTATAGTACACAGGCTTCCAGATTGAAAGTCTTATATTGGAGGAAATAGACCCTCACTTTAAGGCATGTCATTGTGAGACTTCAAAATGTTGGAGACAATCATACAAGCTTCCAGAAAGAAAAGACAGTTCACATACAAAGAAACTGAATCAGAATGGCTTCAGACTAATCAAGAGTAATGTAGTCAGTATTCTAAAGGAAAATTATTTTGAGCGATAATTCTACACTCCTACTGGAAAGTGGACTGGATAAGTAAAATGTGGTATGTATACACAATGGAGTATTACATAGCCATAAAGAAGAACAAAATCATGGACTTCGCAGCATGTTGGATGGAGTTGGAGACCATTATATTAAGAGATCTATCACAGAAACAACTAAATACTGCGTGTTCCCATTCATAAGTGGACCCTGAACATCAATCAATCACATTAGCACAAGGGAGGGATCAGCAGTCGCTGGACACTGCTAGGGGAGAGAGAGAGAAAGGAGGTGAGGGAACATGTAACAATACAAAGGGTACCTGGTCCTATACACGGAGGAGTGAGGGCCGGTGAGAAGCCCAGACTTCACCTGCATGCAGCCTATTTATGTGGTTAATCCTCACTTGTACTCCACATCTCTATAATAAAATAAAATTTAATAATTAAAAAAGAAATTCTACGGGCAACTTGGCGAGATCTCATCTCTATAATAAATAAATAAATAAATTCTACACTCAAACAAAGTATCAACCAAGTGTCAGGATGGAATAAAGACATTTCAGACACGCAAAGTCTCAAAAAATTCCAAAAGTGTCCCACGCAATCTTGTGGAGGATGTGCTCCAATTAAACAAAGGAGTAAACCATGAAAGAAAAAGGCGTGGGCACTAAGAAAGAAAGGATCAAACCCAGGTGAGAGGCAAAACGATGGTGATAAACGAAGATTTCAGAATGACAAGCATTGCCTGAGGTGAAGAGACCAGTGAACACTGAAGCAGTCGGAAGCCACCGTGGGAGATTTCTTCAAGAAGAACTGAGCCAGGTGCAGTGGCTCATGCCTGTAATTCCAGCATTTTGGGAGGTGGAAGCAAGAGGATTGCCTGAGCTCTGGGGTTCGAGACCAACCTGAGCAACATGGTGAGATCTTGTCTCTACAATACATCAAAAAATTAGCCAGGTGTAGTGATGCATGCCTGTGGTTCCAGCTATGTGGAAGGCTGAGGTGGAAGGATGACCTGAGCCCAGCAGACCGAGGCTGCAGTGGCCAGGAGTGTGCCACTGCACTCCAGGCTGGGTGACAGTGAGATTCTGACTAAAAAAAAAAAAAAAAGAAGAAGAAGAAGAACTGAAAGAAAATCTAATGAACCCGAACATCCTGAGAGGAGAATTGGAAAAAAGTTGGGGTGGAATGAAGGATAAGAATATAGGACACTAAGCAAGCAAATAAGCAAAAACAATGCTTCACTATAGAGGAAAGCACACTGCTCAGGAAAGAGACATAATCACAGAGTCATCTGTGGTTCAGCTGTGAGGAGCATTTTCATAGCCAAGATGAAAGCCTAACATTGGTAGGACTCAAATTATCATTGGTCTGTATTGAAGAATGGAGCGCATGTGTGTGGTGGGAGCACAGAGCAAAAGACAGATGAATTTCCACCTTCCCAGTGAAAGACAACCCCCATTCTATAAAAACCAAGAAGTAGAATAAGAGCATATCCTTTAGGGAATTGGAACCAAACACCAAGAGCATCAGTTGAAAGAGTTGAGCGTATTTTTTTTTATTCTTAAGGGGAGGAAAAAGAAAGAAAGATGAGGGAGGGCTGATCTTCACAGCAAAGCTTATTTTTCTCTTTATGAGGTTATAAAACTGATGGAAAATTAATAATTGAAAGAAACAATTAAACCGCATTAACGTAAATGTTTTTCACTATAATAAGTACTTAACAAATTAACCTAATTAAATCAGACCTCTCTTAGGACTTGTACACTCTTTTCTCTCTTCTCAAGTACAGTCATGTGCTGCATAATAGTGTTTTGGTCAATGACAGGCATGGCCTGAGTGAAGAGGCCAGTGAACATGAGCAGAAGGATCACCCGAGCCCAGGAGGTCAATGCTGTGTTGAGCCATAATTGTGCCACTGCACTCTAGCCTGGGGCTTGGGTAACAGAGTGAGGCCCTGACTAAAAAAATAAAATAAAATAAAAATCCTTAACTGCATCTACAAAGTTCCTTTTGTCAAGTAAAGTCACAGTATTATAATCTCACAGGAACCATATCATATATGCGGTCTACTTCCGACTGTTTCAGTGTTATAATACTGCATTTTTACTGTACCTTTTCTATGTTTAGATACACAGACACTTATCATTATGTTACAGTTGCCTACAGTATTCAGTACAGTAACATGCTGTACAAGTTTGTAGCCTAGGAACAATAGGCTAAACCATAGCATCTAGGATTGTAGTAGGTGTACCATCTAGGTTTGTATAAGTACACTCTGTGATGTCTGCACAATGATGAAATCGTCTGAGGACACATTTCTTTGAATGTATCCCTGTCATTAAGTGACGGGTGACTGTAAATAGATCCCCTACTGAGGAAGAGATAGTGTTATTTACTCAGCATCATGGGAGACCCTCTGGGAGTGATGGGGACTATGGATAGCCCAGATTCAAATCCTACCCTCACCATTTCCTAGCTGTGTAGACTAAGTTATTAAGCTCTCTGAGCCTCAGCTTCCCCATCTGTAAAATGGTAATGCTAACACCTACCTTCTTTTGAAGGATTGTAATGTTGGGGATCAGGCACCCAATAAATAGCAGATGCTATAAAGTACTGACTAAGAAAACATAAGATTCCATTTGTTTCCTTTTGCTGCTGTAACAAATTACCACAAACTTAGTGACTTAAATAAACACACAAGTATTATCTTACAGTTCTGGAGGTCAGAAGTCTAAAATCGAGGTGTCAGCAGAGCTGTGTTCCTTCTGGAGGCTCTGTTTCAGCTTCAAGAGGCTGCATCACTCCGGTCTCTGTTTCCACCACATCTCCTCTGACTCTCTCACTCTTGCCTTCCTCTTATAAGGACCCTTGTGGTTCCTGTGGGCCCAACTGTGTATCCAGAGTAATCTCCCCATCTCAAGATTGTTGGCCAGGCAGGGTGGCTCATGCCTGTAATCTCAGAACTTTGGAATGCCTAGGCAGGAGGATTGCTTGAGGCCAGGAGTTCAAGACCAGTCTTGGCAACAGAGTGAGACCTCGTCTCCACAAAAAATAAAAAAATTAGTTTGGTGTGGTAGTATATGTCTATAGTCCCAGATACCCAGGAGGTTGAAGCCAAAGGATCACCTGAGCCCAGGAGGTCAATGCTGCAGTGAGCTGTGATTCCACCACTGCATTCCAGCCTGGTGACAGTGAGGTCCTGATTCAAAATTTAAAAAAAAAAATCCTTTACTTAATCACATCTTCAAAGTCCCTTTTATCAAGTAAGGTCACATATTTATAGGTTTCTGGAACTAGGACATGGACATTTTGGGGGCAGGGTCCATCATTCTGCCTATCACTGGAATTAAGTAGACCTTTAGAGGCAGAAGGATCGCGTGAGCCCAGCAGGTTGAGGCTGCGGTGGCCGGGAGCAGCCACTGCACTCCAGTCTGGGCAACAGAGTGAGACTCCAACTCAAAAAAAAAAAAAAAAAAAAAAAAAGAAGCAACAAGAAGTTAGATAATTTTACTATTCTCCCCCTTTAAATTTTTAAATATTTGCATAATAAAAATTTGTTAATTTTAAGAAATGACTGTTAATTTTCAGATGTGATAATGGCTTGTTTGGTTTTTTAAAATGTCTTATTTTTAGATACATATATTAAAGTATTCCTTCAAAATGGACGATGTATAGATAACAAAAACGCTTGTGAAGGCAGTCGCCCTGACTGGAAATTGGAGATGGAGTGGGTGGGAGGGAGGTAAGGAAAGGAGGAGAGGATATCTAGGAGGCATCCAGAAGGCCTACTAATGAGGACTCAATGTGCCTAGCCAAGAAGTTTAGGCCTACCAAGAGACTGCGAGACACATGAGTGTGTTGAGGCAAAACAATCACATCATTCATTCACTTCAAAGAGCAAACGGCCAAGATATCGCCCATTGGCACTCAGCTTTGCTTGACCTGCCTCTGTGCTCAGACATAGACACAGAAGGGAGAGTCACAGCATAGTGAGCTTCAGATGCAGTCTGGGCTTCGCCACTGAGAGACACTCATGGAGACTTAGAAAGCAGAAGGGAGATCGCAGACATTCTCTGTCCGACAGAAACTGGCACACATTGAAACTTTGCAGGCCAGTGTTCTTGCAGCAGGCTGTGTATTTCCCTGACAGTTACCTCACTTGAGTTTGCCAAGTTGCTGGGAAGCTGGCAGCAGTCTCCTGAAAATTCCAGATGCCCTGGAAGCAGCATAACTTTCTGACTCCTTGCACCACAGCTGTAGTGGTAAACCCTAGAAGTGGCTGACTTCTGCTCCCAAAGCTCTTTTGCCAATCATGCCAGCAACTATTTCCATGGAGACTCTGGAAAGCTCCGATAGGAGAGTCACAACACAGTGCCCTCTGGTCTTGAAAGCAAAGCTGAACCCTAGTCCAGAAATAACCATTGCTCCCTTGAGAAGGAGCTTTTATCCCTCTACTGTGACTGACTGTAGACCGAGTGAACATATGCTCTGAACTGGCCATGGGAACTATATAGTCTCTGATTGTCCAAGTCATAAAGGTGGCTTTATGCATGTGCAGTGGTATGCCATCATCAAGTGAAAGTGATAGGTGTAATATTTGGCTCAGTTAGGTCCTAAAGGCACCAGTAAGTTGCATAAGCATGACTCAGATTCCTATACTACTCTCTTTCCTCACCTATTGCTGCTTGGGGAGTACTTTATGACCCGTTGACTGCAGAAGAGGAAACTCAAGGCACTTTCATGGAGGAATCTACACAGGTTGCTGCACAACTAGATATAGACTGTTATTACCTTATACAGAGCACAGTGGGAAGGGAAATCCTTCCTATGGGCAGAACTTTAAGCAAGACAGTGGGTTGTTCATTCTTCCTGGAAAGAAGACGTTGCAAGGTAGAAATTTATGCTGATTCATGGGAGGTGGATGAGGATTTGACTACATGGTGAGGGATTTAGAAGGAGCAAGACAGCTGGACTTGGTGGTTCAGCCTGTAATCCCAGTACTTTGGGAGGCTGAGGCAAGTGGATTGCCTGTGCCCCGGGGTTCGAGACCAGCCCGGTCAACTTGGTGAGACCTTGTCTCTACAATAACTAAAAAAATTAGCCGGGCATGGTAGCATGCACCTGTAGTTCCAGTTACTTGGAAGGCTGAGGTGGAAGGATCGCTGGAGCCCAGCAGATTGATGCTGGGGTGGCCATGAGCGTGCCACTGCACTCCAGCCTGGGCGTTAGAGTGAAACTCCAACTCAAATAAATAAATAAATAAATAAATAAATAAATGAAAATTAGGAACAAAACTAGAAGATTGGTTACCACAAAATCTGGGGGAAGGATTTTCAGATAGTCTGCTTGGAATGGAGACAATGTGAGGATATCTGTGTCCTGTGTGAAGCTCACCACAGGGCACTCACAGCACATGAGGCTTTCAAAAATCTGGCAGACAAGATGAGCTGTGGACACTAGTCACACATGATGAGTAAACAAAATGGCTATGGTGGCAGGGATGAAGTTCATGCAACAGTGACTTCTTTTCACCAAGACTAACCTGCCCAACCTACACGTAGCAAAGACCACCACTGATGCCCTCAATAGAACACCATTCCTCAGAGGAACTAGGTGGTCATTTTGTGGTAGATGCACTACATTGACCCCTTTTGTCATGACAGAAGCAGTCATTTGTGTATTCACTAGAATATTCGCCTGCCTGGCCTGCAGTGCTTCTGCCAGCTCCACCATCCATGGGCTTATAGAATGCCTTATTCTGTAAGGTATCGGCATAGGATGGGTTAACTGCAAATAGTCTAGATTGACTATGTATCCATCTCTAGAGCAAATGACCCTTGCTGATACTATCAGATGTATTAACTAAAGAAAAGTGATGTTCTGTACCCTTGGGTCAGAGAGTTGCTTTGTCAGCATTATTTAGGAAAATAATTGGATGGATCGTTTTCACCTGCTTTTTCCAACTTGGAAAAGGGGATCAAAGTGGTTATTAAGGCTGGCCACATAGCTAGAGCATGTGCTCACATGACCAACTCATTGTAAGACACCCCACCGTGACCAGGCTTCCTGGTACCAAGATGCTTCACACACAGATCCATGGTGGTATGAGACCTGGAGACAATGCATGTCCTGTGCGACCCAGGAATGCGAGGACAAAGAAGTGTGTGCCTGAGGCCCCTTTCAACGCATGTCTGTTTTCTGTTTCTGCTATATTGTAGGTGTGGATGTCTATTCATCAGTCAAGTGGAATGTAAAACAAGCATATATATTTGGAAGTGGTAAAGATACTGATGTAAAACTATGGGAATAGATGAAAACGGAAGAGATCTGAGGACTGAGCCTGGGGCCCTCCAACTTTGATGAGAAAGAGGAGGGGTCATCAACAAAAGAGTTGAAGGAGTCGTGAGTTTCTCCCAGGGAGGTGGGAGAAACACCAGAACGTATGGTATCCCCAAAGACAGAGAATTGTGTTTTGCAAAGGAGGGAGTGATCGACCATGTCAGATGCTGTTGAGAGTTAAGATGTGGACTGAGAATTGATCATAGGATTTTGTAATATGAGATCATTGGTGACCATAATAAATATGCTTCCAATGAAGTGGGTTTGAGAGAGATTGAAAGGTAGGGCAGAGAAGAGAGGGAACTTGAACAATTCTTTTGAGGAATCTTTTGAAGAAATGGCAGGAAGTCAGAGGCCAAAAGAGAGACTGTTTTAAATGGGAGCTATTACGATATGCTTTTATGATGGTGTAAGCAATCAAGCAGGGAGGAAACGTGGTAGTACATTATCACTTGTGTCTTGTAAAGTGAGACAAGGCAAAGGGGACTGAGGTCCAGGAACCCAGTGAAGAGGCCTGCGCTAGCCGGGAACATCCACAGTTCCTCCATAACAACAGGAGGAAAGGCGGGGTGCGTGGGTGAACAGAGGTGGGGACGGGGCTGCAGATGGTCTTATCTGATGGCTTCTGTTTCTTCAGTGAAATAGGAAGCAGCTTCAGCAGCTAAAAGGGTGGATGGGGGAGGAGGTGTTAGAGTTTGAAAGAGAGAAGAGAAGGTGTGAAACAGTCATCTAAGAGATTGGAAACCTAAAGGCCCACTTGATGATGGCTGTCAAGAATTTAAAGTGATACCAGTCCACACAGTTTGGTGGGGTTTTTCCTTCTCCCAATGCGTACAGCTAACTTGGGTACAAATGCAAAGTAGGTAGAGAGTTGGGTTTAACTGGGATTGGGTAGTCATGTGACTATGTCAGAGAGGAGAGAGAGGGGCATGGGAGGTGAGAGTGCATGTATGATGTCAGTGTGATAGTGGCTCTGAAATCTAAGCCATGCCAGGAGAGAAGTGAGGACATGAGGTGAGGGACAGTTCAGGGGTGACCGGGCCAATCTTTAGAGATCCCAGTGGAGTCAATGGATCATTGGAACCAGAGAACCGCTCAAGAGATCATGGAAAGATACGAGGTGAGCCAAGCGTGGTGGCTCACACCTATAACCCCAGCACTTTGGGAGGCCAAGGTGAGAGGATTGCCTGAGCCCATGGGTTCGAGACCAACCTGGGCAACTTGGCAAGACTTCATCTCTACAATAAATCAAAAAATTAGCCAGGTGTAGAGGCACGCTCCTGTAGTTCCAGCCACTTGGAAGGCTGAGGTGGAAGGATCACCTGAGCCCAGCAGGTCAAGGCTGCGGTGGCCATGAGCTTGCCACTGCACTCCAGCCTGGGTGACAGAGTAAGACTGATTTAAAAAAAAAAAGAGTTTTGGTTGGGCTCGGTGGCTCAGACTGTAATCCCAGTACTTTGGGAGGCTGAGGCAAGTGGATTGTCTGAGCACAAGGGTTCTAGACCAGCCTGGTCAACTTGGTGAGACCTCGTCTCTACAATAAATACAAAATTAGCTGGGTGTGGTAGCGTGCACCTGTAGTTCCAGCTACTTGGAAGGCTGAGGCGGAAGGATCACTAGAGCCCAGCAGGTCGATGCTGGGGTGGCCCTGAGTGTGCCACTGCACTCCAGCCTGGGTGATGGAGTGAGACTCCAACTCAAAAAAAAAAAAAAAAAGATACGAGGTGGTGTTCAAAGAGTGAGGTCTTAGAGTAGAGATTTTTTTTAGGTGGCAGAGCTACAAAGCTAAGGTATGGCCCTGAGAGTGGTGGCTGGAGTGAGTGGAGAACAAGGCCTTTGCAGAAGATGACCTCAAGGAACTGAGATGCCAGGGTGCTGGCAGCTTGTAAATACTGAAGCCACCAAGAATGATGACTCTAGTAGTGGTGGAAAAATAGTGAGTTGGGAGCCAAAATCTCCAGTGAACGAGAGGCAAGAACAGGAGAATAGAGGAGGAGCACTTGCTTTAAAGGAGCTAGAGAACTTTAGGGAGGAAGGAGCAATGAGGAGCAGCGACTGCCCATCTCTCCTGTAACTTCCGTAGTATGTAGGCTTTGGAATTCAAAGCAAAAACCAGCCACCGCTTAAGGGGAATTCTGGAAAGCAGTGTTTTGAGGGTGAGTGAGAGACAATCTTCTTGCTCCAGTGAATGATTTGATCAGGCTATGCCACAAGACACTCCTGGCACTAGGGAGTGATGGACACACACACACACACACACACACACACACACACACATACATATCATGCCAACCCCTGCTGATAGCAGGTCTGTAGCAGGATTTCTATTCATAAAGCCAAAATGGCACTGGGAAGCATGTAAATGACCCAGGAGTCAGAAGACCTCCTAGCCCCACTGCTGCCTTCAACATCACCAATGTATGGCCAGACCAGTCAGGGTCGCTCACGTCAGTCTACAGATAGGAAAGATGAGGCACGGGAAGTTAAGTAGCTCAGCAGTAAGTGGCAGGGATGATCACTGTGACTTCTGACTCTTCCCAGCCCTGTGCTCTTTGCACTAACCGGTTTCTCCCAAGTTTCCAAAACAAGATTTATCCGGAGAAGTTTTTAAAATACAGATTCCTGGGCCACACCCCTGGAGCTATGGATTCAGCAAGTCTGGGGCATGGCCCAGGAATCTGTATTTTAACAGCTGCCCCAGGTGATTTTTATGACAGAAGTTTAGAAATGCCTCAGATCAGCACATTGTCTTCTCTACTGATTTATTTTGTGCAGTTGAGAAGGTTCCCTCAATTTCCCAGTCTTTGGAATGGGCACCAAGACAATGACCCATTGTCCTGCACTAGTTGCCTAACATCTCTTCAATGCAACAACTTAATTTAAAAGCTGGAGACCCAATTTTCCAGACAATGAATGGAATAGAAAAGCAATACCAATACTTTATCAGTGTTTGAAAGGGGGATAAATGTGCAGGTCATATTTTGAGGAGATACCCATCCCATCTTCATCACTTCCTGGACTGGAATGAAGTCAAATTATTGAGCCCCACCAAGCTTCAGTCTTCCCACCTGTAATATGGTCAAAATTCACATCTACCTTATAATGTTTTGCAAGTCTTGGACATATTGTATGCAAGTTTTTTTTTTCTTGTAATATTTGTCAAGTTGGAGTTAATACAGTTGTTGCTGGTAATAGAAGTAATAATGTGACTGATCATGGTGGCTCACACCTGTAATTCCAGTACTTGGGGAGGCCAAAGCAGGAGGATTGCTTGAGGTCAGGAGTTTCAAACCAGCCGAGGTTTGGCTGACCTAGGCGAGACCTCATCTCTACAAAAAAAATCAAAAAATTAGCCAGGCGTTATGGCATGCACCTATAGTCCCAGTTACTCAGGAGGCTAGGGTGGAAAGATCAACTGAACTCAAGAGGTCAAGGTTATATGGTGAGCCATTGCCTTCTAGCCTGGGTGACAGTGAGACCCTGACTCCAAAAAAAAAAAAAAAAAAGTGAGGCGAAGAAGTAATAATAATGGGAGTTGCTGTTATTGAGAGTTCCTAATCCAGTTTTGATCATTCTATAAGCCAGATGAGAGGATCTGAGCCCCCAGAATGAGTGCTCATTGTAACCGCTATTAACAGTGGGCTTGGGAAACCCTGGAGAGGCCATTCCAATCAATACACTAACATTTGCTTTGTCCTCATGCCTCACGCCCATGTTGACACAAGTGGCCATTAGAGGACGGTGAACTGCGGCAGAAGCAATGGGCCGGAAGGAGGCGGCAGCACGCTGGATTTGGCACTTGAGGAGATAGTGTTTGAATCAATTGCAGCTTGTCATTAATTCTGGGATAAGGTTGGGTTCAGGCCATGTACATTATTGCTCTTGGACCCACCCTCGGAAACAGCGTAGGATTCCCAGCTCAATAAAGGCGTTGCTCTCAAGGTCTCAAAAGCTTCTCATTGATCTCAACAGCAAGCGCCGCTGCTAGCAGGAATTTCGCTGTGTGATTCATGCTGTGTGGTAGGAAATGTCAAATACCCTCTTCTCTGGAGAGGAAGGAAAGCCACACAACATTAGGTTAAGCTGAACTTGAATAGAAGTCCTGCTCCTGAAATTCTAGCTTATAGCAATTTCTCCTCCTTTTGAAAAGCGACCAAGATGCAAACAAAACAGAAGGGAGGACTTACTTTCAGTCCTACCTGCCATTAAGGTGACCACTGTTACCTAACTTAATTTTTCTCTAAACTAAAAAAAATTAACAATAAAGGGTTATTTACATTATGGTTTGTCTATATGGTGGGATACTGTGCAGTAGTTAAAAATGATGCTGGGATCTCTGTCGTAAACCTGGACAATATTAGACCACAAAATATTGAGTGAAAATAGCAGGGTAAAAAACTGCATATTTAGTAGTAGCCCATGTTTGTAAGGGGGAAAGTAGGTGTGTGTGGGTGTGTGTGTGTGTGCACGCACACACACCGTGCACACACACACTAAAGCAGGGAAGGATACACACATAAGTTTAACATGAACTATCCCTAAGTCAGGGTTCTCTCTACTTTGGCTATATAACAATGACAAAAACTTCTCTTTCTAGTTGGGGAATAATGAGCATTTTAAATTCCCTTTTTTATGACCATAATCTCTAGGTTTTCTTCATTAAATATTTGTTGTTTGTATAATTTTTTAAGTGTAAAAAATTAAAAAGGGATATTCTTTGTAATGATTTTTAAAATGACAACACTTAAAAATCTAACAACTTGGCAAGACCTCATCTCTACAATAAATCAAAAAATTCGCCGGGCATGGTGGCACATGCCTGTAGTTCCAGCTACTTGGAAGGCTGAGGCGGAAGGATCGCCGGAGCCCAGCAGGTCGAGGCTGCGGTGGCTGGGAGCGGTCACTGCACTACAGTTTGGGTGACAGAGTGAGACTCCAACTCAAAAAAAAAAAAAAAAACCTAACAGTGGGGAAAACTTAAATAAAATATGCTACACTCATACACTGGAATGTTAACTGACACTAAAATTTTATTTTGGAGAATCTGTAGCACCACCATGAAGTACATGATGCAGACATGCTCTCTCAATGCCACTCCAGTTCTTTCCTTCCTAAACAAGGGAGGACTATGTGATCCACACCCTATTACAGCGTGAGTCCCACAGGTGATGGGACCTGATGAGCAGATCCTTCTGCTGCTACTTCTGCAGCTGCTACCAGGTTTCAGACAGGTGTGTCCACGAAGCCCAAGCTAACATCACTGCTCCAGTCAATGCAAGGAGTCTGTAAGCCACTAAGCTTCTGAAATAAATGCCAGGCATGGTGGCTTGCACCTGCAATCCCAGCACTTTGGGAGGCTGAGGTGGGATTGTTTGAGCTCAAGAGTTCAAGACCAGCCTGGGAAACATAGCAAGACCTCGTCTCTTCACACACACACACACACACACACACACACACACACACACACACACACACAAAATCAAAAAATTAGCCAGTCAGGGTGGTGCATGCCTGGAGTCCCAGCTACTTGGGAGGCTGAGGTGGAAGGATCGCCTGAGCCCAAGATGTTGAGGCTACAGTGAACTGTGATGTGTGCCACTGTACTCCAGCTTGGGCAACAGAGTGAGACCCTGACTCAAAAACAAAACAAACAAACAAAAAACCCTGTTCTTAAAATCAAAATACATGTAGGGAAAAGTTTATTACCGTGTTTGTTTGTTTGCTTTCTAAAAAGCCAAGTACAAAACTCTTGATCTATAGCTTTATCACAGCACTATTGAGAAAAAAGACCTATACAGAAAAAAGACCCAAGGAAATGTGGCCAAAATACAACAGCGATTGCCTATGGGTACTGAGATCATGGGAGGATACTTCTCCTTTTTAACATTTCTGTTATTTTTAATTTTTAGAAACTTAACGTTTTATAAGAAATGAGCATGGATTGCCTGAGCCCGCGGGTTCGAGACCCGCCTGGGCAACTTGGCGAGACCTCATCTCTACAATAAATCAAAAATTAGCCGGGCGTGGTAGCGCGCGCC